>JASTWL010000660.1:0-99875 GCA_035220575.1 Temnothorax rugatulus | reverse complement strand
GGATTGACTGACCGATTCAAACTGATAGAATCCGTGAATTCCGGATATATAAACAGGATCCAGATGAATCCGGAAATATCGAATCAAATCCGATTCCGGTGTTGTATTAAAATTTTACGATTGATGCGGATTCAATACGATTCATGTGGTCACTTTATTCACCCGATTAAAATGGATTGGCATTTATATACGATTAAAACCGATAGCGGCGAATTCAGATCAATCTGGAAATGCCGAATTAAAAACGATTCCGATTGATTTGTTATTAAAACCGATTCACTTTCAATCGGTCATCCGATTAACCGAATTGAAAACGCATTCATTTCGATTCAGTTTCACCAAATTTAATGCGGAACCAATCGGATTCAATCGGTCATTTTCATCAGGGAAGCCATAACAAGGTGTTCGTGTTAAGATATTTAATAAACAATTAATTTACAAACGTTTCGGCCCATAACTGGCCATCCTCAGTGTAATTATAAAACTTTAAGTAAAACGCAATCGACGCATGGAACGCAATATACAAATGTCGAAGAGGAGTCGGAATTTAATCAGAGTCAAGAGTAAAATAATTGAAGCGATAAACTCTTTGGTGTTCGGTGTGGGATGTCATAGTGAAGATGCTGGCAAATCGGTGGTTTTATGACTTATGGCAAATTATGACATTTCACAATTGGAAAATTTGTGTTAAACATAACATAAATCACATGTCCCAAACGGTCTACTCAAATTTTTGTGGTAATTTAACATAATATGGATGTGCTAAATAGTAACACCGATACTATGATAATATTTCAACGGAAAAGAAATGTAATTTTGATCGTAATTTGAAGTTAATTGTGTGCACAATTATCATAACTTTTGTATTGAATCTCATATTGAATAATTATCCCCACTTCTGTTATAGAGTAAAATCAATTAACACTCTTTTTCTGTAAATTTTTATTCCCACTTCTGTTATAGAGTAAAATCAACACGCTTTTTCTAGAAATGTTAATACATTTAATAAATACGTTCAAATTGTGTTACTTTAACATATTTTTTAAATTATTTTAATAATTTTACATTTTACATTTGTTAAGTTCACATAACATAGCAGACATATGTTAAATCTACACATGTATGTGTTGATTACTTTACACAAAAACTTTAACCAGCAGATTTTTTTCATAAAAGTACAAAAATTTTCTAACAGTGTTGTCATAAAACCACCGATCCGCCAGCATTTTTATTATAATATCTATGATATCAAGAAAAGATCTGTGAAACTTTCAACTAGTCAACTTGAGAATTTCAGTGTTATTAACAGTAAATTATTATAATATTAATATTAATAAAAGCTAATGCGATATAATTGAAAATAACAAATAAAATAATTGTAATAAGATATGAATGAGCAATAAGTTAGTATTTAATATGCTGGCGTACAAAAAGGAATGAGATGTAAGATCTTTAGATATATGTATATGACATACAGGAGAAAATATTCGAAGTTATTGCGCTTCACCATCGCTAAACTTAAACGCATATCTATCGCTCGATTGAACCTCTGTACGATTAGCTATACAACAGAAAAACGTCTCTTATTGCCAGATCTGCACAAATCGACGTTAACCATCCGTACGATGAAATCTCGTTCATATCACCGATACGCTTTCTCGAGCTCGATGTGCAAACGAGAAAAAGATAAAGAGAGAGAAACGTCAAATTCGTTTATGTATCCTTTGCCTTTTCTATTTTCTTCTTTTTTATTTGTCAAGATTTACTTCTTTTCGTTTTACTCTGCTCTCGACGTTAGGCTTCGTGGCAGATCGAGAAAGACAAAAAATGTCCGCTCTTTACTAAATAAAAATATCTAATTGAATTTTTAGAAAAGGATTTGAGGAGAAACATCATACTTCTGGTATATTACAAGTTTTGGTATACTACAGTATACCAAAAAGAATGTACGAATTCAACAATATAGAAATAATATTCGCTCTAAATTTATACAGAATCGAAATACACATACTATAGTGAAATGCAATTAAGAAAAACAAAATAAAATTAAAAATAAAAGTATGTAACATATGTATCAATTTATTACATAATAAAGCACATGTACAGATAAAATCGTTTACTTGTGCGTACGTACGTATTTGAAATTACTTACAATGTATAGGGTAGTCCAACAATAAACTATGTAAACAGAGGCTCATATCTCTCTCAATTATTGAGTTGGAGATCTGTGTTTTTGTATACAGTTCATGAATTTAGTTGGCTACATACTGTATAAGATGACTTATAAGTTATATTTAAAGTTTAGCAATTTCGATTTTTTTAAAACAATGTCAAATGGTTCATTGTGTACAGGGGTGTGTACACAATGAACCTAGCCATTTTTAACAATGAACCACATGTTTTATTTATTTATACTGTAAATTGTTAGTGTTATTTTAGTTTTACTACGTTTTAAAATATTTATTTAGGGAAGAGATAATTATAAGACATGATAAGTAAAGTTAGGATAGTATGACTTTGAATTAAAGCTAACTTAATTATATATGTTATGTTTTTATTATTTGAAGCTTACAATCAAAATAATTATTTTTAATCAGACTTTTTCTCACTCAGATTATTATTTATTGTAGGAACTAGTCAGTTTAATAAGATTTATAACATAGATAATTATAGTAAAAAACAAAATGGTTCATTGTAGACCATATAACATTTCTTACGATAATCTTTAAAAAATACAGTAAAATAATGCAAAAGAAAAAAGTTGCTTACAGAATTATGAAGCCAAATATACATACAAAATTACAGAATAATGAAAAAAATGATAGATATAACAACATGAAAAATACGTAAAACTTACGAAAGAAAACTTATCATCCCAAAATCACAAAATGTGGTCATCCTTCGCGCGATTTGTCGACCGATTGGGGAGCCGAAGGAAGATTCAAATGCAAGTCGTGGCTTGACAACAAGCACAATATAGCAACATTACATTTATGAAATATTGCAATGGTTGATAGTGTACTACTGGTTCATTGTTGGATTACCTACCCTACATGTGTGTGTTTACATGTAGGGTAAGTAGGTGTGTTTACATATATGTGTGTACACATTTTTTGAGATTCCCACTGTCCCTATCTACTATCTAGCGAAACTACTGCCAAGGGAACGGCTTGGAAAAATTAGCGGGGAAAGAAGACCCTATTGAGCTTGACTCTAGTCTGGCAATAATTTTTAAGTGTACAAATTATAAATTTGAACATTACTTCCTCACAATTTTCAAGTATGCAAATTATACTCCATAACCACTTTCTTCGAGCTAACATGCTGCGCGTGTACTTCTCACCTTTTTTTAAAGAAGGTAATTTTGTTGTGACTGGAGTAAAAAAGCAGCGTCAAGTTTTTGTACGAAATTTTTTTTTTATTTCAATAAAATATTTGCATTTTTTATTGTTACTTCTTTAACAGTTTTTAATCTTTGCGATTAAGATCTTTGCATTTAAATACCTTGTATTCCTGTGTTGCGTTAAAAATTTTATAATTGTATGTTCTCTTTCTGATTAACGCAATTTAAAGATTTATTTAAAGATCAATCAAGAAAACATTTATTTAAAAAGATACATATCACTTGGGTTGAGTTAGGTAACGGAATTTGGTTATATTATAATGTCTGTAAGGAAAAATGAAGCTATTATGACTTGTGTGGGAAGACACTTAAATACAAAGATATTTTTTAAAAATAATACAACAGTTATTTTCCGAAAAATATATATTCATTTTTTACTTGGCGCAATTTATAGATATCATTTATTTTTGTGAAAATACAAACATACCACAGCGATTTTTTAGAAGTATAAAAATACCTCATCGGTTTTTTTTTAGGTACAGAGATACTTCAATTTTTTGAGATACAAACATACCACATCAGTTTTTTTTTAGGTATAAAGATACCTCATCGGTTTTTTTTAGATAACCACTTTCTTCAAACGCGTGTGACGACGCCTTTTTTTTACCTTTTTTTTTAAAAAGGTAATTTTGTTGTGATATCATTTCTTTTTGTAGTATTAGGGATCATATAAGCATTAAACAGTACATGTTTATAACATATATATTTTGCGACATAAAATACAAATACAACTCAGCGTAATATGTTATTATAAACATGTACTAGTATAGTATATCCTTAGGTGATAATATGTCTAAGTAATAGTATGTAAACATAACACTTCTGTGTGTTCAACAACAAAGATCTGTACATATAAAAATAAATTTTCTTTACTAAACACATGCACATGTAAAGGAGATTAGGCTATTTACAAACATCTTTATTCCTGTATTACAATAATTTGTTAAAAATAAACGAAATTTAAATTTAAAAAAAGGATTTTAAAGCTTCAAATATCTACTTTCAAAAGGTTACTATTATTTTTTAATTTCTGTGAGTTTGATAATTTTTACATATAGAAAACTACGAGCTGGACAAAATAGAAAATTTTTCTCTCACTTTGTGGGCCTGTCACGTGTACAAAAAAAATCTGCGAAAATTTTCGACTTTGTAACGTGAAAGCTTGAAGTTTTCCTTACAAAATCTTTTTTTAAAAATGTTTCTACGATTTTTTGTTGCTGAGTTATCGTGGATCAAAGTCAAAATGCTCATTTCTTATTCCATCCACAATAACTTAGTAACAAAATATCGTAGAAACAGTTTTAAAAAAAGATTTTACAAGGAAAACTTCAAGCTTTCATGTTAGGAAGTCGAAAATTTTCGCAGATTTTTTTTTGTGCACGTGACAGGCCCACAAAGTAAAAGAAAAATTTTCTATTTCGTCCAGTTCGTAGTTTTTTATATGTAAAAATTATCAAACTCACAGAAACTAAAAAATAATAGTAACCTTTCGAAAGTAAAGATTTCAAGCTTTAAAACCCTTTTTTAAAATTTAAATTTCGTTTATTTTTAACAAAGTTACAGCTGCTTGAATTTTTCCTATTTTTAAAGATAAATTTAGCATTCTCCTTTAATTTATGTGAGAAATGAGAAGATAAATGATCGGGTTTGTTAGATTGGGCACTGGATTTTTCGACACGTGCAATTCTTTGAATGACGTTCACGATGATATTCGTGTTATGTACGATGCTTCTGTTGAAATCGAGGAATCACATGCCGGAAAAGTTTTTCTTAGGTATTTATCATTAAAAATAACTTTGTATAATTCTCTTTTATGTTATTCAGTTATTGGGATGGATCTGGCCATCGTCGGAGTGTTATAATGAAGAAAGGTGAATGTGTATATATATATCTGTGATTTAGAGATACTCCAGTGTCACTTTTGGAGTAACATTGGCGTGATATATAAAATGTTCTCCTGCATAAATTTAATTTTCACATACAGGTAATTCTATCTATCAGCTTCTTCAGAGATGTTTAGAAGTTCTGAGGCATGAATTCAGCGAGCTTAAAACAGTAATGGCAGATCAGTTAATGTATGTCAAGGAGGATCTTATATTACAGCACCATTAGACGTTTTACGATTTTATTGTAACTAAGGTAAATATACTAAATGATAAAACTTATAAAGCAATGTCATAATGTTGGCATGTTATTTTCTTTTACTTAGGTATTTATCACGATTGAAAGAATACTTTGTATAATTCTCCTTTACGTTATTTTAGATCATGGTACGAGAGGAACAAACACATTTTTCCAGTGAGTAGATGGAAACCTTTTGATCCAACGAAAAGTTACGACAAGTATACAGTGTCGGATAAAAATAGGAAAAAAGATAAAATCTGATAAACTTATATTCAACGAATTGTCCAATTTCGTTTAAAGGATTCAGATTCAAAGGACTGTAAATATTATAAATATACAGATAAACATCTTTGTTTCATCATACAATTAATTCATTATAAAGAAGATTGTAATATATATATATATATATATATATATATATATATATATATATATATATATATATATGGTGTAGCTACATTGTATTTTTAAGGACTGTCATTTTAATTCATTCAATTATGTAATATTTAATTCATTTACTCGATTATGTAGCTCTACTAGTCTACTAAATTACAGTCCTTTTAATCTGAATCCTTTAAACGAAATTGGACAATTCGTTGAATTTAAGTTTATCAAATTTTATCTTTCTTCCTATTTTTATCCGACACTGTATACTTGTCGTAACTTTTCGTTGGATCAAAAGGTCCCCATCTACTCGCTGGAAAAATGTGTTTGTTCTTTTCGTACCATGATCTAAAATAACATAAAGGAGAATTATACAAAGTATTCTTTCAATCGTGATAAATACCTAAGTAAAATAAAATAACATGCCAACATTATGATATTGCTTCATAAGTTTTATCATTTAGTATATTTACCTTAGTTACAATAAAATCGTAAAACGTCTAATGGTGCTGTAATATAAGATCCTCCTTGACATACATTAACTGATCTGCCATTACTGTTTTAAGCTCGCTGAATTCATGCCTCAAAACTTCTAAACATCTCTGAAGAAGCTGATAGATAGAATTACCTGTATGTGAAAATTAAATTTATGCAGGAGAACATTTTATATATCACGCCAATGTTACTCCAAAAGTGACACTGGAGTATCTCTAAATCACAGATATATATATACACATTCACCTTTCTTCATTATAACACTCCGACGATGGCCAGATCCATCCCAATAACTGAATGTGATCTCAATTTCTTCTTCCTTCAACGCGTTTTACTTTTTAGCCCATTCTTGCTTTAATTCTTCCCTAAATTTATTTTCCTCCTCCTCCCTTTCCCTATCTGGCAAGAAACTTGTATCTATATCTGGATTTTTCTTATCTTCTTAATCGCAGGGCCATCAGATTGCACATTTTCTGACTGCGGAGATTTTTCGGCATCTTTTCTTCGCCGCTAGCGCTCTTTCCTTTTCCTGCTCTTTTTCACGTTCCATCTATAGGAAAATTATTACACATTAATTCAATAAGCGTTGAACTTGCATACATAAGTGAATCTCGCGTTTTATGTAAAATTTTGTAAAAAACCGGTAACCTAATCTATGTTTACGCGAGCGTTACTTCTGTAGTATAATAACTTACGATAATTTCTTCGCGTAAACGGGAAAATCTCCTGGATTCGCGCTCGAGCCACGGAAGCGAGCGGACGTTCCCTCTCTCCCGTGTCCCTGCGCAGTGTGTATATGTGCGTTTATCTGCCGATCGGTCTTATTCCTTACGTCGAGTGGGTTTTTAACAGTGTGCCCTTGACTATATTAGCTGCTTTTAATCTTTTTACGGACCAAATAAGTGTTCTTATTTGTTTATCGGCGGACTTGCAGTGTGTGAAATTGCCGATTCAGCGAAAAAGGTCGCCAGGAAAATGCGTGCGGCTTCTGCCACGTGCTATCCCGGGGCCGGCGAAACCGATCGAGGACGTCAGAGGATTTCTGCGCCTCTAAGTGAGTTTAACGATTTCAATTTGAGCCTCAGTAGTGAGGCCCTTGTGTCCCCCTTGCCCGCGGATCGCGACAAAACGCATGTAATTCGATCTCGCTCTCAGTCTCGTAAACGTGACCAATCGCCCGATTACGATAGCGATTCAATTGATTCAGATCACAATAAAGATTCGGATTCAGATACAGACATGGGGGGTAAAAACAAGAAAAAGCGTAATTCCGCGCATCCGGAAAAGCAAGTTACATCTCCGTCTTCCCCTCGCCCGAATGGCGAAGGATCAACGGATCAATACCAATTAAATATGGCCATCTTAGATAAGATCACTCACGCGGTTTCTGAAGTGAATCGTATTAACGATGATCCCAATAACCGCCACGATGATGACGCTGTTCCCTGTGCAATGCAAAATAAAGAAAACATAGAATTTCATAAAGACGTGGCCCCCGCCCCCGCCGTGTCGGATGCGGCCCGCGCCGGTAATTCTAACATGGATTGCGATAATCCTAATGAAAACAGAAGGGGTGTTAAGCGTCCCACCGAAGATTCGGCCCCTCTCAGGGGCGGTAAAGTCAAAACCCCGGTACCACCCGCGACCTCCAAGAAATACAGAAGAGAAGCTAACCGCTATTCACCCGACAACCTCCCCCCTTTTCTCGTACAATTTCAATACGCGGAATCAAACGTACCCCCGGATTCGCTTCTGATTTCTAGGATCGTTAACTGCTCGGGGAAAATATAGAGGAGATGCGTACTATCGGCAACAATAAAATTAGAGCCCAGTTTTCTACCTATCAGGCGGCTAATCGAGTCATAGAAAATCCGATACTCAAAAAGCACAATCTCGTAGCGTTTATTCCCTCCTTCAAGATTATGCGAGTCGCGCTGGTGCGCGGCATTCCTCTTTGCTTCAACGAAGACGAGCTAGTACAAGAAATAGAGTCCTCGGCAAAAATATTATCGGTCCATCGACTCAATCGTCGCGTTAACAAAGAAGGCGAAAGCAAATTCGAACCTTCAAAAACTGTGATGGTAAAATTCGAAGGTCAGTCTCTACCCGAGGAAATTTCGTTAATCAAAACTAGACTCAAGGTCGAACCATATGTACCTCAAGTACAAATCTGTTTTTCTTGCTTCCGTTTTGGTCACATCGGTGCGGACTGCCGCAGTAAGACGCGATGCAACCGATGCGCGCAATTCGCTCATGACAACAAAGTGGATTGCCCCTGAGCACAACTCGCGCCACAATGCATGAGGAAACATCTCCCAACGTTTTCTCAATGTCCTGCTTTTATTAAGCAGAAACACATCGCCACCCTCGCAGCCAAAGAAAATATTCCGTATTTGGAAGCTCGTAGTCGAATTGAAAATAATTACGCTCCTCCTCCAGATTTAAACTCTTCTAACTCCTTTCCCTCGCTCTCCAACGCATCTATCCCAGGTTCAGCGGCCAAAAACATTAGATTCAACTTCTCTCCCTCTCCTTCATTACACAGTTCTCCCACGATATCCTCGCTTACGTATGCCGGTATCTTGCGCATTTAGCTCCCCCCCTAAAGATTTTAATCGCAGAACGCCTGATCAATCATCCTCAATTCGACAACAGAGGCTTAGGGAGGCCCACGAAGCTTGTCTAAACTCCCCACATGGCAGAACTAACATAGATAAAACTCCAATCTTTACTTTCAGCAATTCCGACGAGGGAAATCCTGCAAGTGATCCCCCCCTCCACTTCAATCTTACACGGGAAAGCTTCACCCCTATAATCAAATTCATAATTGATTTAATTTACAAATTATCTGAATTCTTCCCTGCCATTAAAGGAACGCAACTTTATGATACGGTGCTTCAGATTTGCACCGTAAAGTGCTTCTTTGAATTATAAATGAGGCCCAATCTCTCTAAATTTAGCATTCTCTATTGGAATTGCAGGGGAGCAGTACACAAAAAGCCTGACATTGAAAAATTTTGCGAGAAGTACGATATAATTTTCCTTTCAGAGACCCTATTAAAACAACAACACTCCTTTTCCTTTTTCGGGTTCAATGTGGTACGCAACGACTCGGAAGCTGGGCGACGCGGAATTGCCATGCTGATTCGCCAAAACATTACCTTCTCACCTATCAAGCTTGATCATATTCTAGAATCTGACGCAAGCATCGAAGCTATTGGGGCAAAGATTTATGTGGACGGCGTCGGCACCGCGCTGTTCGGGATCTATCGACACCCGGGAGGTCCGTGTCCTCAAAATTCCTGGTCTAAAATCTTCAATTTGGCTAACTCTTTCGCTCATTCTCTCCTTATCGGAGATTTAAATGCTCATCATCCTTTTTGGGGCGCTCCAGTGCCCAATTCCGCTGGAAAAGTTATCATGGATTTGCTTGACCGATTTCCTTTCATCCTTCTTAATCCTCTGACGCCCACTTTTATTCCCCCCCCCCCCCGGGCATCACCCCCTCTTTAATTGATTTAGCCATAGCCTCCTCCAGCTTTGCTGCTTTACTAGATGTCACCATTCTGGATGACACCTTTGGCAGCGACCACAGGCCCATTGAGATTGCTGTCAATTCTAAGGTCAAAACCAGGAACATTTTTTCTCATAAATGTAAATTCACCCGCGAACAATTTAAGGGGTTTACTAGAATGCTTGAAGCACAAACAAACGATATAGAATCTAGTGTGCTCCGAATTCCAGATAACGAACCTCTAGAACAATATAAGGTTTTCACCGCTCGTTTACAAGAGTGTATAGATGTTTTTTCTCCTCAAAAGGAAAATTCGCGTTCTGACAGACACAGTAATCTCAGCAGTCCAAACAATAGACCCCCCCCCCCCATCCCCATGGTGGAATGAGGACTGCACGGCTGCAATTAATGCAAGGAAAACTGCATGTAAGACGTATCGGAAGAGACCTACTATTGCCAACTTCCAGACATATCGAAAACAGGTAACTGAAACTAGAAGAATCTTGAGAACTGCCAAAAGAGAAGGATGGAAAAAATACTGTCGCTCCCTTGATTTCAAAACTCCTACCCCGACCATTTGGAAAATGATAAAAAGGTTTCGTAACAGGAAACTGACTCCCAAAGCAGACACACTATTCGCCAATCAAGAAGAAATTGACGCTACTACGGCCAATATTTGTCCACCGGCCTGCTCGGAAGAAAGAAGTAATCTGGCAAGAAGTATCCGTCCGGATGGCAATAATCCGCTAAATTGGCTGGACAGTCCTTTTACGTGCAGTGAATTCCACCATGCATTAGACACTTCTAAAAGCAGTTCAAGCCCCGGTATTGACCGCATTGATTACAGAATATTAAAATCTCTCCCTCTTCCGCTCAAAAAGCTGCTTCTTCGAATCCTTAACAACTTGTTTGTTGAAGGCGACTTTCCTGACCAATGGTCTCATTCCTTAGTCTATCTCATCCCTAAACCCCATGGCAGAGGTGTACGACCTATAGCCCTCACTTCTTGTTTCCTCAAACTCAATCACATTCATTGGTGTACGGAGTCGGGCTCCACTCCTCTGATCCCGGAATATCAATTCGGGTTCCGCAAGTTCCGCTCATGTTCTGACAATCTCACAATCCTTGTCTTCGAGATTCACAACAACAACCTTCTTGGTAAGGCTACCGCCGCGCTCTTTATAGACATCAAAGGAGCTTTCGACAATGTTATCCCCAGCATTCTAGTGAACGATCTTTTACAAACAGGATTTCCTGGCCAAACGTGCCAATTCGTGCAGAATTTAGTGGCAGAGAGAATTGTAATTGAGGGAGCACTTTCGTCCCCCCACATCTCCCGCAAAGAAACGCCTCAAGAATCCGTCCTCAGTCCCTTCTTATTCATTTTTTATCTCAAAGACATCGCAGCCCAGCTAAGCCAACACGTCAAAATTCTTCAATTCGCGGACGACATCGTTATTTTTGCTTCGGCCAAAAAAATCAAGAAGATCCTCAGGTGGTTAGAAACCTCCATAAATAATATCAGTAAATACCTGCGTACTCGCGGTTTAGAAATCTCGCCTTCAAAAACCCAGCTCATGATATTCTCATAAAAAAAAATTCCGAATATCGAACATCACACAATTCAAATTGACGCTGCCACTATTTCCCCCACGGATTCGGTCAGATTTTTGGGGGTCATCCTTGATCCCAAACTCTCAGGTGAATTACACATGAATTCAGTCATCAATAGGGCCAGGAAGATTGCGGATGTCATTTCAGCCCTTAGAGGTGTATGGTGGGGGTCACACCCTCAACTTCTCCTTAACATCTATCGCGCGGTTCTCAGGGGATCTATAGAATACGCCTCCCATATTTTTGCTCTCAAAGACAGCCCAAGATTTCATCGTCTTGAAATTATTCAAAACAAAGCAGTTCGTGCCTGTTTAGGATATCGCATATCGACACCCATTAACACCATGTTCGCTGAAGCCAAGGAATCACCCCTCAAACTTCGTCTCCAATTCCTTGCATCTAAGTATCTTATTAAAACCCTTTCTATTATCAATCACCCGGTAATAGAAGCAATGTTCCAACTCGCGCTCACCACCCGTGACAATCCAGACCATACCGAGAACTGCTCTAAAAAATTCCCACTGTTCAATCTGTTCACACGCGTTCGGGCTCTTCAGCCCTCACTCCATTCGGCAGTTGCTCCCTCTCCCTATCAACACTCTTTTCAGTCCATCCTTTTTACCCCCTCTCTATTTCGCCCAGCCTTTGATCTCCTTGAGGCTATCAACAGAGTTCCCAGATCCTCAGTTCAAAACCTCTTCATGGAGGCTTTTAAAACTGTTATGGAAGACTCCATAGGAATTTATACTGATGGTTCTAAGGTTGGCGCGGCAAGTTGGGTGGGAGCTGCGTGCTACTCCCCTCAACTTCAGAAAAGCCTAATGTTTAAACTCCCCTTGCGTGTGTCAGTCTATACGGCGGAGTCATGGGCTATTTACAATGCGGTACTTCTCTCTCTCGATCTAAATCAAACCAAATATACTATAGTTTCAGATTCGAAAAGTGTGCTACAAGCCCTCACCAATCCGGTTACATGCCGCTCAAACTACCTGATTCCTCTAATCAAATAAAAAATAATTGTATCTCAGGAGCGTGGCAACTCTATTCAATTTATTTGGATTCCCTCTCACAAAGGCATTACTGGCAACGAAAAAGCCGATGAGCTGGCTAGAAAAGCAATTCGTTATGGTAAGGAACCTCCTGCGTTTAAACTTCCTCGGATTTATTCATTGAACAGAAGGAAAAACTATCTGTAGAATTTCACAATTACTTTTTTAAAAGGGCCCGGCATAAAGGAAATCACTTCTTTAGAACGATATATGTCAATACGCCCAAGCCATGGTATTATAAACTAAATTTAAAACGCGATGCGATAGTCACGGTCTCCCGTCTGAGGGCGAATCACTATAACCTGAATTATAGTCTCTACAGAAAAAATATTGTCGACGACGGTTCGTGCGCTTGCGGGGGCACAACGCAAGACATAAATCACATCATTTTTCACTGCCCTCTGACGTTTGATCGGGCCGCGGGTCTCCGGCGAGTGGTGGAATCCCTCGCGGGCCCACATTGCAATGATTTTCTTACAGTATTGAAAAGACCTACGCTCATAATTTGTAGGCTTATAATGGCATTCTGCAAGTCAGCGGATATCAATTTGTAAATACGCGCGCGGCGCACACTCCCAGATCCCCAGAATTCCCCCATATCCCTTCTCCGGTTGTTCCCCGATCTGTCCTCCCCCACCATTGACGTCCGTCTCATGTGGCGGAACCGACGCTCAAATACAGTAGCACACCTCTCTCAGTTGACTGGCAAACAGAGGCAAACGCCATATTGTATAAATGCAGGACCTCTATTCGACGCCCGACTCAAGTGGCGGAATCGTCGTTCAAATACAGCAGCACACCTCTCTCAGTTGACAAAGCAAACAGGGGCAAATGCTGGCCATATTGATCTCGTGTAGAGGCAGGAGCCAATAAAACATAAGAAGAAGAAGAAGAAGGGAAAATCTCCTCGACATCAGCTCCCTGCCGTTATAGGATTTTCTTCGTATCCTATCTTCTGAAGAAGCCCATCGAAAATTCTTGATATGTATGACTAGATGACATTCAGAGCACTGGGCAGAAATCACATATTTTGTAAGAAACCGGTAATCTAACCTATACTACGTTTACGCGAGCGTTACTTAATTCTGTAGTAACTTACGAACGATACGATAATTTCTCCGCATAAACGGGAGATTTTATATAGTAACTACGATGATATCATTCGTATAAGTTACTACAGAAGTAATAATCACGTAAACGTAAAATACTATAATTCCTGTCACATGCACTTACAATTAGTCGCATAAAAGTGTCACGGTGCGGTCGCGCTTCGCGTCGTATAATAATAGGATAATTACATGTAAATAAAACAATTACCTTGAATCAGAAAAAATATTAATCGTCGCATCACGTAAAGAGTCACGGTCGGTATCGCTCCGCGCGTATACTTGATGATGACGCGAGACACTATCGTATATAGGTTATTAACTGACTGTGACAGCGCGCTGAACGCACTGTCTGCACTGCAGTGCTGCACGCAGCACACACACGTATATTATACACTATCTCTATCACACGGCGACGTTCACGATCGTCACTATTTCTATCTAGGTCATTATTTATTAACTAACTGACAGCGCGCTGAACCGGCTAACTGCACTAACTGCACTGAGCGCAGTACGCACACGTAATAATAACATACCGATTTCGAAACTGGCGATACCAGCACCGCCAGTGTCGAAAAAGTGAAAGTGACATTTCTCTGAGTCCTCTGATTGGTTGAGAGACGTCGGCGTTAGTAGAAGAAGAAGAAAGTATCTTAATATAAAATTTTCACATTTTCGACTTTGCGTCGCAATATCTCCGCTCGTAGGGCACGTAGCGGAAAATGTTATAGGAGATACCCCCCCCCCCCCCCAATTCGAACCCCAAGCTATCGATCAAACCTACTTAGAACTTGATCCGTTCACTCGTTATATGAGATCTCAACATCTCGAGTACTCGCAACCCGTCGCGTCGCGTAAAGAGACACGGTCGGTCTCGCTTTCCTGTGATGATGACGCTTTTGATGAATTTTTCTGACTTGACGCGAGACACTACCGTGTCTCTTGATCTCAACATCTCGAGTACTCGCAACCCGTCGCGTCGCGTAAAGAGACACGGTCGTTCTCGCTTTCCTGTGATGATGACGCTTTTGATGAATTTTTCTGACTTGACGCGAGACACTCCGTGTCTCTTGATTTCCAACAAATACTGCGCGCCAACTGAATTGTCGGTCTTGAAACACAGCATGTTTGTAGGAACAGTAAATTCACATATTTTTAAATCGATAATTGATTTAATTTTTGATGCTGATACGCATCGTATCTAACATCTCCTCCCCCCAAATATTACTGTAAAGAATTTATTGCGAAAAATATCACCTCAGCCAGGATTCGAACCTGGACCTCCCTCATACCGTGCGGGCGTCTCGCCAATTCGATCGAGGCATGTGATGATTTTTCTCGCGATTTTTCTCGCTTTCCGTTATGCAGATTCACGAGGAGATCGAGAATTATGACTCACAAAACAACACCGAAAGCTATAGTGTTTGTGAGGACATATAGTTACCAACAAACCGTGACCATCAAAGCGACAAAAAATATAAAAGGTTTCTATTGTTTTTATTGTTTCTATTTAAAATATGTTTAAAAGGAGCCTTTTGTGATATTTTTAATAATTTGCTCCACTTTACAGTGCTCGCTATCTATTAGATATACGAAAAAATGTTTCAGACAAAAGCTGTAGGGAATTATATCTTCTACAAAATTGATAATAACTATTATTGCCCAAATACCTACTGGTGAGGAGATATTCCGAAAAAACCGGTTTTGTGCTCCATTTTTTCAAGATGGCGGCGCGAGCGGAAGTGCGCCAAGGTCGAAAACTTGGATTTTTCATTAGGACCCCAAAGTATAAAACATATCCAAAAATCAAAACTACCTGACCTTTTGCAGGGTAAACTTACCTAGCTACTGGGCTAATATAAGACTGAAGAATGTAACAGATTTATAATTGAATAAATTGCGACTGGTTTGGAGCAAATTTTTCTAATTTTATTATATTTTTAAGTCTTTTCTACCCGTATTTCATATATAATTCTTTAAGATTTGGTTGATTAGTTCTTGAGGCATCCTGTCTTTTTATTAAGAACGTTCAATGAATTTATTCGATCGCAATCTGTAAATAAAACACTGTTGCTAAGGTGACAACAAGCGTCTTAAACATTCAAAGTATTTATGAAACTTGACAACTATTAGATGAAGTTGTAGTTATTCTTTAATTAAATAAAGATTAAATACTATTATTCTTTTTAAATTTAACATATCTTTGAGATGCTGTGATGTAATTGTATCCGAAATTATTTTTCTAATACCAAAATTAGTGGCTGCTATAATTTTGGTATTATAAGTACGGATCATGCCCCGATCATGGCTTAATTGTCTAGATTATGTCCCAATCTTGGCTTAATTGTCTGGATCGTCCCCCGATCTTGACTTAATTGTCTGGATCGTCTCCCGATCTTGACTCAAATCATGCCCCGATCTCGGCTTAATTGTCTGGATCACGCTCAAATCTTGGCTTAATTGTCTGGGTTATGCCCCGATCTTGGCTTAATTGTCTGGATCGTCCCTCGATCTTGGCTTAATTGTCCGGATCATGCCCCGATCTTGGCTTAATTGTCTGGATCATGCTCCGATCTTACCGATCTTAGATCATGATCCGATCTATACAATTAAGCTAAGAATATAATAAAACTATAAATAGCCCGATATTTCAAAATTTATCACACATATTTCTAAAAAAATTATGGACTTTTGATCGCGTATAAAAATGGATCTAATCAACCGAATCTTAAAGAATTATATATTAAATAGGAGTAGAAAAAACTGAAGAATATAATAGATTTAGAAATAGATCGATATCTCAAATATTGAGAAAGCTACAGCGTAAAACACACTTTTCTGAAAAATGAAAATCCGCTTAAAATCCATACCGGTCGACGGATTTTAAGAAAATTAGAGGAGAACATACTTTCTATATGATACTCTATTTGTGTGCAAAATTTCAACCCGGTATTTAAAAAATTGTAGAAGTAGATGCATGTACAAAAAAATCCGTACACACACACATACATACATACTTCCGGACATTTTCTACTAATATGATTTCTCGACATTTTGGAAATTCTAAACCTATTTCCATCAAAATCTCGAAAAATTATTTTTCACCATCACAAAACTTCCTCTATGAGGAAGCAAAATAAATGATACATGATTATCTGTAGTGTGGTAAAATGACAAAAGATGCTAGAAAGTTACACCTAATTTTTAGTACGTGTATATTTTACTACAAAAACAATATTAAAACATCTCTAAATGATTAAAAAGTTATTTACGCATCACGAAAACCATTTATGTCACGTGCGTCTCGAGATTACGGACTTTGATGACCACCTAGATGCGAAGTATGGGCAACGAAATAACTGTCACATGATACTAGTTGAATCAACCTAAACATTCTGGATTACCCTAAACAGTTAATGACCTATGGTACCCCGTGGCTCATGGTGCTCCGGTTTCCCCTATATACTGCCAAATTACCTTTTTAAAAAAGGTAAAAAAATGATGCCAAATACACACACTTGATTGTAAAATACTTAATCTTGTCGCTAAATATTTATTGCTAATTACACACCTATTAGCCCTATGCAAACTAATCCATACAAGTTTCACATCTATTATTATTTGCGATATGTCTTTACACGATCAGTATAAATAAAATTGTTATTCTGCCAACCGTACCGCTGAACGTGATAAGGCGTTAAATTAAGCATGCAACGCGACTCGTAAATTCCAGAGTGCATTCTTCTTATCCCAGTTTTCTCCGATTGGTCTGCATTACATTCGCCTACAATGTCGCATGTGCGATCTTGTATTGCACAAGATGCACATTGACTTCGCGATCAGTCTTAACTTTCTACAACGAAATCGAAATGTGACAAGATCAGTTATTTTGTCGTAACTTAGATTGAACATCATCTATTATGTACGATCTTTCTGCAGTTTTGAAGTTGTTTCTAAATTATCTGCAATATCATATCAAAATCTTCAGTGACAAATGGCGAATAATCTGTCATAATTCTAAAATTGCTCAGAGAAACTTTCTGAATGTAGAGGAAAAATGTTACTGCTTTGAAAGAATAATTTACTAGCCAAACGCGTAAAGCGGCAGTATCCAAACCATAAGAGTCGAACTGTGAAAATAAAGGTCAAAACCCGATCACTTTGCCAAGTCGATCTCTGTTGATTAAAAATATGCAAAAGTACTTTACAATATAAATACAACCGATACAACCAGAGCGATTTTGATTCGCACCTATCCTATCCCTGCAGTTTTTTATAAGAAAAAAACGTGGTAAATTCATTTTTCTGTTGTGGTAAATTCATTTTCATGGGCCTTAGTTTGCCCACCAGAGGGCGTCAAAGTTAGAATAAATAAACTCAGTCTCAAAAAAAGCGGTACACTAAAAATGTAGGAAAAATTTACCAAATTTCAAATGATCATAACTTGGTAAATAATAAAGACAAAAATATTTAAAAAAATGTAAAATAAAGCTTAAAATGTCTACTTTAAGAATATTTGAATGACAATAATGCTTCGCCATTCTTTTCAAAATAGCGGATGACAAAGTGAAAAAATGCAAAATTGATGATTAAAGGTCCAAGTTTGGGACGGTGCACGGAGTGAATTAGGTATCGCGGCCCAATGGAACAAAATGCACCTGAAAGTACAGAGTGTTATCTTAAAAATGCTTCTTCACCGAGCTTGATGCGATAATTATTCGCTGTTATTCCAAATTGAATTAAAAAACTGTATTTATTTTAAATTTGCATAACTCAGCGAATAATTATCGCATCGAGCTCGGTAAAGAAGTATTTTCAAGATAATGCTCTATACTTTCAGGTGCATTTTGTCCCACTGAGCTGCGATACCTGATTCACTCCGTGCACCGTCCCAAACTTGGACCTTTGATCATCAATTTTGCATTTTCTCACTTTGTCATCCGCTATTTGGAAAAGAATGGCTAAGCATTATTGTCATTCAAATATTCTTAAAGTAGACATTTTAAGCTTTATTTTACATTTTTTGAAATATTTTTATCTTTATTATTTACCAAGTTATGATTATTTGAAATTTGGTAAATTTTTCCTACATTTTTAGTGCACCGCTTTTTTTGAGACTGAGAAAAATTATCACAGCAAGTCTGTGATTTTTTTCAAGTTTAAGGTACTATTAAAAGGTACAAAAATTTCAGTTAATAACATTTTTTTTAGTTATCTAGCATAAAATTTTTCGAGGTTTAAAGGAAAGAGAGAGAAATCGGAAATTTTTTTACGTTCCCATACAGCATAAAATGTTTTCAAAAAATTTCTGAATATTTCTATAAAAATATTGCAAGAAACATTTTAAAATGGTTTTAGAAATATTTTAAAATTATTTAAAAACCTATTGTTGTAACATTTTTAAGAATATTTTAAGAATCTTTTAAAAATATTTATAAAAATGTTCTTTCTTATCACCCAGACAATATTTTCTTAAATATTTGAAATATATTTTTGAAATATTAATTCAAATCTACTTATTTATTGTTTTATAATCTTGTTCCAAAATATTTAAAAAATTTCGCTTTAAACGACTACCGAACATGAACAACCGTGTTACTTCTGGCTGAAATTTGACCTGGAGAGGTTTGAAGAGTTGAACTTTCCAGGCATCACGCCACCAAATGGATTGTAACGCCATCTCATACAAATTTACCAAACGTATCAAACCACCCTTGCACATTTATAAAACCCATTTCTATAGCAGGGTGTCCCAAAATTCGCACATGTGGAGTATAAGATGGAGTATAAGTGGAGTATAAGTGATTCTCTATGTTAAAAGAAACAACTCTTTTCTTTAGCAAAATTGTGTCCAACAAATAGTTTTTGTAGAAGAGCAATTAACGAATAAGCTCTCGTTTACATGGCGTTCAGAGCTGATATACGCTCTTCAGTCGCTCATATATAGTCCTTGACCTTTTTCTGTAGTTAACAAAGTTAACAAAATAACGTTGCTTTTATTCTTTACATAACAAATGAATAAAAGAATTTTCTGATTCCGTGTAGCACTGTCTGAAAATAAAGGAAACTGTAAATATGTGATAATAATATGTCTTGTGTGCTGAGCGTTCTATTATTCTAAAAAATGCACAATTACGTATGATAGTTAAATAGTATCACTAAACTTAAGGAATAGTTTACTAGAATGCTCAATTCACGAAGCATATTATTATTTATTTCCCAGGAAAAAAGAATTAGATCTGCCGAGATATAACCAGATTTGGTTCATCAGATTTGGCCAGATATAATTTGATCTGTAAATTGTCTCATCTGGCCAGATCTGAACATATGTAACCCGATCTGACCAGATATAATTTGATCTGCCGAGATATAATTATTTACCGAATGTATCCAGATCTGCTCAGATATAATTAAAAATTAAGAAGGGATGTAAAATGTTATAAAACCATAAATATATCGATTTAATTCGAAATTGTGTGCCACTTTATTATAAACGTGCGATACAACTGATGATATAAGTTGTACCGTACACTTGATTTATATACCGTTCTTATACTATCATTTGTCATATTTTAAATACGAGAAACGGATCTCATCAAATGCCATCTATCGGATGATTCGACATTTGCACAGGGTATAACAAAGAGGTCGGGATACTGAATTATCTCGGAAAGATGACGTTTTCTGAAGAAATGTTTTATACAAAAATTGTAGGGTACCAAGTTATCCATTATGTGGTGATATTGATTGGTCAAATCAATTGAACGATCTTGAGAAAGTCACATCAAGGTCACATTTAGTTCTTTAAACGGGAGACCCCTATTTTTTATGTCATATTCTTGTAACCCTTGTCAAGACGTTTTCAAAACACTAAGATAAAGCTCTCTTTCGTTAAGAGTTTCCTGAAATATTTTAAATTTTGTCATGATATTTTTAATATAAAATATGAGATATCTCATAAAGTATTCACTTTTCGATAACTTTGCCTTCATACTTTTATACGTAGAATAATGAAAGGAATCGAATAATAATATTATTTTTTATTAATCTTTACATTTGCAATTTTGCAAAATTAAATGCGTCTGCAAAATGCAATCAAATTTTTTAAAATAACTTTTTTCTGTTTTTTTTTTTACAACAATCAATTCCCGACCTTTTTGTTACACCCTGTATAACCAGTAAATAATTCTTATTAATTAAAGTAAAAAATGTAAAGTCTCTAATAATTCTTATTCGAGTTAGTAATTATTTATGCAAGTCTCCAAATAACTTCAACAAAATTTTTAATGTAATCTAGCTATTAAATAATAATCAAATTGAGAACGTTTTTCACTTTTGTTTATCCATCATCTGTAACCTTACAATGTACGAAATAACTTTTATATTTCTGTGATTGTCTTTTGTATTTTAGATATAAGGCAAATTGATGAAAATGCTTTTATAAGAAATAACTAACATTTTTTTGTTTATAAAAAATACTTGTTTTCTGTAAATTATATCTTTATCATAAATTATTTTTATATAATTATATCAAAGATATTTAATTGAATATCTTTAATTTGCTATATATAAATAAACTCATATATTTAAATATCACATTAGACGAATATCGATCATCGAACATTTAATTTATTATAGTTAAATATGCCCAGATATCGTTAGACCTGAACAGTTTTCGATCAAACACAACCTCAGTTCGACTTATATTTGGGCATATATGGTCAGATGTAATGTATTTTGGATCGCATTCATGTATAGATCAGTTATATCTAAACAGAGATACAGTCAGATCTGGACTGTTTCAATGAAATTCAATCACAGATATGGTTCGATCTGAGCAGATATGGTCTGATTTGAACAGATATGGTCCGATCTAAGCCGTCGAAGACCAGATTACACCCTATATATAATTATATATAGTTATATATGAACATATATGACCAGATCTGCGCAGACATGAGAAGTAATATCTGAGCATATCTGACCAGATAAAATTTGATCTGCTGAGATATAATTTGATCCGGTCAGATCTAATTCTTTTTTCCCGGGTTTCTTCTTTATTTTTAGACAGTGCTACGGAATCAGACAATTCTTTTGTTAATATATTACGTAAGGAATAAAAGCAATACTTATTTTGTTAACTTTTATCTGTTTATATTTTAACTTAAAAGCCTATGAGAAACATTTACTTTTGTTCTTGTGCATTCTTTTGATGAGTAATGTTATCTATCCATTACAGTTACAGTATTTTGAAAATTCAAAATGCATGATTTTACCCTTGTATTTACAACTGATATATTGTATGAAGATACAGTTTCGAGAAATAAACAGTCTTTATATTTTGAAGACTTTGAAGTTTTGTTTCCACACTTGGCACGTGTTTTACATAAATGGATAGTATGTCTCTCTTAAGCATCGCATTCCAAAAATGTCGTAAAATCGCGAAACTAGTAGCACTGTTTTTTCGGCGTACGTTGTTTCTTAACGGTGTATCTAATCCGAAGTCCCACTTTAGGCGGTTTCCTTCAGCTATAATTAGCCCACTTTTGACATTATTCTTCGTGAAGAAAACACGGTGATCTCGATGCCATTAGAGGTTATTATTTGGAAACTGCATAATCTCATCTGTTCTCTCACACTTGATGAAACTGTTCGACCACTAGACGTTCTGAGTTTTATGTTCTACAATATTATTTAGTAATATCAAAGATTATTTTCGAAAAATGCCATTATTGAGAAAATTTAAATAAAACTGATCTTTCATGTCTTATGTGATGCTTGACACTATGATATATTTAAGTTGTTATTTTTATAAACATTCTGACATTATATTTTATAAACGCTTTTTAATTAAAAAAAATAAATATTAAATATCAAAATTTTAATTCTTATTTTAATTCTTAACTTTTTATCCCTTTGTTGCAACAAATTTTTTCAACATATTTTGCTGAATCTTATACATATATGCGTGGAGATTTTTGGATCGCTGATTGTAAATCTGAAATAAAAATTTAAAAAATGGCAAATCCGATATGGTGGCTAAGTTAAAAAAAATTGAACCATGGTTTATGTATAACTAAAATTTTATACGTAAGATCGAATTTTTTAAGTTTCTGATTTCAAATTTACAATTAAAATTTGGAAATTTTAAATGGTGGATTCAATATTGAAGAAATTTTTGCTATGCTTTAACGAAAAAAAGCTCGCTTTTAATACCCAAAATAACTCAAAACTGACGACGAAGATTTGGCGAGGAGTCTCAAATATAAATATAAGATTTCCGCTAAATATAAGTAATTTTTCAAAATTTTTAGTTATTTTGGCCGCCATATTAGATCTGCTATTTAAAATTTTTTATCTGTAGTACATATTTCAAATCAATAATTTCAAAAACAATAATAAAGATAATATATTAAGGTTCAAAAATTAAAAACAAAGGAGATAAAAGGGGTTAACGAACAAATCTGAATGCACGTACTAAGAATATATTATAATTTAAATAAATATAATATATATGACATGTACGTTTTGATCTGAAATAAGGCCATCTCCAGTGTGCTATAATAAAACCGTTACTTACAAACTAAGTTGATGACATCTAGTCATAATTATAAAGTTAACAAATTCGAAATTCGATATCTTGTCTATTGCTTTATGTGGAATTAATACCAAAAAGTGTGGGACTGGTTCTGGAATGGGACCGTTTCATAGACTCTCTTGATATGCCGTTAATAGTAAACCTTATTTGGCTCCTATGATATCAAATTAGATTAATTATAAAATGTGTAGGCTGATTACCCATCGAATCACAGTTTTTCCCAATGAAAGGTTGTAAGAGACATGTATGTCAATCTGTTTTTACAAAGTAATTTAATAAAATATGAATCTTTATTAATACATTAATAAAGATTTTCAGGACATGAATATTATCTTCTTCTTTCTAGCATAAACTAAAAAAAAATGTTAATTTCAACTGATATTTTGTTTACAATTTATTGTTAATGCAAAATAAAAATAGGGAAATACTGCCAAAAGACAAGTATCCTATATATGGGAGACTATGCAGCAAGGAGTCAATCTTTATATATTATCTATGTTATCTTTGTATATTATGTTTATTTGTTGATATGACATGATATTTTTCACGAATTAGAATGCAAAAGTATTCGCATATTGCTGAATCGTCGTGATCATTCATAGAAAAGATCTGCTCTTGTGAGAACCGTAACAATAATGTGAACACTGTTCGCGGACAATAATAAAGAAGCGAAAAAGTGCTTGATCTAGTTTCTTAAATGCCGGCAATGTATGTGAAAAGACGGATATAGTGCGAGAAAGTTGGCGAAACTTAACAACGTGGGAAAATTCGGAAACGATTGGAGAGTATGCATATTCAGAATTTCAGCCTTGCATTTTTTTTTTATTTTATTCGAGAGAGAGAGAGAGAGAGAGAGAGAGAGAGAGAGAGAGAGAGAGAGAGAGAGAGAGAAAGAGGAACAAAGAAAGAGAGGTATACATGTATTTCAAAAATATCGTAATATATTTTAGTATCATGTAATATGCGGACCACTGTTCGTGGGCAGATAGAGCAGGAAAAACTGAATCGAAAAGTCTTTTATCATTTTGTAAGTTTCCTAATAATTAATGAGAAATTATACTTAATACAGATACGTGAATTAGTAGCGGGATTCTATAACTTCTTAACGACAGGAACCGTTGCACAAGTATTATATATGGTAGAAAAGCTACGCAACGATACCAAAACTATCGTAAGGAGTTACAGAATCCCGTCTCAGGATGCGTCCGTGCAATTTAATGAGAAGGAGCAGCCTAACGTTCATGTTGTTAGGTGCGTGACAAGGCATTGGAAGAAGTGCTAAGTGAATAACAACGGCTATACATGAGCGACGTTCGTGCGTAGCCGTTGTTATTTATAAAGCGCTCCTCCTAATATTTCTCCACACAGCAACGTTGGGCTGCTCCTATTCGTCAAATCGCACGGACGCATCCTGATTCGCGTATCTGTATAGACCGAGAGCTGGCTACGAAAATACCAACGTCATTTATTTAAGGAAATTTTCAACCTCAAACGATTGTGGCAATGTTGCAAATTAAGAAAGCGCAAATCTGGCTGCTGGCCGCTGGTGCGTTTAGCGGGGGCGTACGCCCTTAGCTGTAAAATATCGAGGGTAAAAAACGTCATAGCTGTATGGCTAAAAATTTTTTTGCTTGTACTATATAATATTGTAAAGTACTTGCAAATGTTGCCAGACCTGTAGGTGGGGTCTAAAGTATTGCCAGATCAGGGTATAACTGCTTAAGATTTAATAACATTCACGTGATCACGTCATTTCTGTAAAGTTGAAATTTTTTTTGCTTATTGTATACGTGTTTAATAATCTATATATGAAATGACAGACAAAAATCCCGGGTCTAACACCGTGCCAGACGTCGCCGAAAATCTCAGTACCTATCTATGGAATGTACTGTAAATTGCCGGTAGCAACAATTAATTTTATCACTTAAATTTTTCAAGTATTAAATTTAAAAATTTCGGTTCTGAAACCTTGACAGATCCAGACAAACAAATCGTAAAATATAAATGTTCAACTTATTTTACATATGTTTTAACTTTGAAATGGTCTGTTAATAAAAATAATAAATTATTTTTTTATGTTTTATTACAAAAATGGAAAATTTTAATTTTATTTTATATTTAAGTAAAAAAATACTTAAACAATTTTCAATCATCTGTTTCGCTATAATCTTCATATAAATAATCATCAAGTGCTTCGCAGTCATCACCGTCATCGCTATTATTATAGGTTCATTTTCATCATCATCATCATCATGATCGATGTTATCATCACTGTCTTTGTCGCCACTTTGACTCTCAATTTCCATGTTTTCATCTGTAAATAAAATATGAAATGTTATACAAATAATGTAGTTAATAATCGTAAATAATTTTCTAAGTAATTGAGAATATTTACCTTCGGTATCTCCAGTTTCCAATACTTCATTTACGAATGATGGTAATTGCTTTCCCTCAAACCATTTGAATTCATACTTGGATTCGTTTTCAGTCCATCTACAATTATGTGCTTCTAATTCTGTTGGAATTTTTAAATGGGCGTTTCTCCAAATATTGGTTTATATTATATAGTAAGTTCTCAAAAGTTGTTGCCATAATTCAGACCTACATGGTGGTAAACTTGCAGCAGCTAAATTTTTAATATTTTTTTTTAAATGACTTGTTGATTAAAAAAATTTGACTTACACCACTATGACTTTTATCCCTCCATATACATATATATATATATATATATATATATATAATAATTTTATGCTAATCCTTTAAATGAGAAGAGCAGCACAAAGGAAAATGTAAAATTTAACATTAAAACTAATATAGAACTCTAAAAACTCACTAAATATTATAGTATAATATATTATAATTTATATTATTATAATTTATATTATAATATAATTAATAATATGTTGTTAATGTATAACATGTTGCACAGAATGCAACAATAGTTTTAATTTATGTCCTAGTTACAAATTTTTTCATTGTCCTAATAGTGTAGACATGTATGTATATTCAATAATGTTTATAAAAACTAATAGGGTTCTTAACATTTATAGTAAGAGTCAATTTATTTATTAGGGCATGCCAAGTTTTTGAGTCTCGATGTTAAGTTTTTCCTCAATTTCTCACCTGGATATTTTAGCGTTTGTTATTAGTATGCAGAGAACCAACGAATTGATATAACAAAGAGTAGATGAGAAACCTAATACTTCTTATTTAATCTGTGGATAGTAATCCTAAAAATTGTAATTTAGATTATAACATTGATAGTATATATTATGTACTTGGTTAATTGTATTGATCTCATGTCTATTTTTTAACAAAGTTAATTTTTAAAACATCTATTTTTCTAAAATCCACATATATACTTTGATTATTATTTTTTTTCTTTTGTAAAGATCGAGAATGTCGACAAAATATTGTGGCCAAACAAAACTGTTGGCAATCGGGAATGTAGGCAAACGGAGCTCCACCCTCATCCCTTCGATAATATTATAAACTCAAAGATTTTCAAATATTCTGTGTATCACTTAAATTTGGTACATCAAACTATAAAAAAATATGTGTGACAAACCATATACCTACTTAATTGAGATGTAATAATTATACTTTAAAAATATTACGGTTAAGAAATTTATTATAAAAAAGAAAACGTAAAGTAATATGTGTTTGCACGGCCACAGCTTAAAAAATAAATGTTTTAAGGATCGTTATAAAGATGCAAAAAAAAAATAGATATATAATTCCAAATCGAGAAAATTATAACAATAATGGATGACCATGGTCATGTACCTACATGACATGAGAATATAAATAAGTTGATTGATCTAATTGTTTATTGATAGAAATCATATAGGCAATTATTAAGGGCGGCAGTGTGGTCTAGTGGTAGAGCGCCAGACTCGTAATCTGAAGAACCAGGTTCGAGTCTACTAGAGCATGTAAACATGGAATTTATTTTTGGAAAGCTGCGCCCTCCGTGCAAGATAGGCTCTTGTGCGGAGCAAACTGGGCTCAGTCTTTCGGAAAGAGACGTTAAGCCGTTGGTCCAAAGGGTTAAGTGAGAGGAGAAGGGTTGAGGGAGAAGGTGAAGGGATTGTTTGTGGAAGGAGTGAAGGTGGAGGTAAAAGAAGTAAGCGTGATAGGACAGAGAGGGGACTGGGTGACGATATTAGTAAAGATGGGGAATGAGGAAGATAAGTGGAAGATATTGGATGCAAGGAGAAAGGAAGGGAGCAGATTAAGGGTGAAAATGGATGAGGATAAATCGGTGGAGACGAGGGTAAAGAGAAAGAGAAGAGAAAGAAAGGAGAAAAGAAAGGAGAGAGGAGGAAAGCAGGAGTTCGAAGAGGACCGAAAAGGATGGAGGAGAATCTGTATTTGTAAAGGGTTGGGTACGTCTCTGAAAAACGTTACAGTGTATTAGATTGTAAACCCTACGGGGAAAGCAATAAATCATTACATACATATATGTATACATACATATGTAATGAGGCAATTATTACCACATTTGGATTAATATTATTATGTTTTTTAAACATTTTTATACTAACAAGTCTTTATGTATATACATATTTTATTTTTTATGATATTACTCAAAGATAAAAATAAAAAATAAAGTTATTAAATGTGTATTGTGTTGTGTCTGATTACTATATATTTCTTCTTAAAAATTTTATTTCTTTCAGATTACTTTTTATTTTTACGATTAATGTCTGTACAACTTATATATTGTAATTTTTTTAGTTTTAAAGTGAGAGAGTAGATACAACTCATAAAGTTTCTTTATTACTGCGTTTTTATATAATAGCTCAATAATATTACTATAGAAACACAATTAATTTTCATCCGTTAACAATTTTAATTGAATAACATATTGTTTCAGGAACAGAGAAGAAAGGCCATCTAGAATGGTTCTTACTGTGACCGAGGATACCCCGGCAGATATGCTAACCGGAAGTATGGAACTTCTAGTCCAGCTACCTCGCGATCATCATCTTCATACGCAGAAAGTTACAGTATTAAGAAGGTACATCTGCAAGGACAATAAAATTAATCAAAAAGCAATAGATTTCTTAATAAGTACTTTAATGCTAGATAATTTTATTATTATAAATTACGTCAATGTTAGATAATTACACAGTACAAAAAATTTTCAAAAATTTGACAATTTGTCAGTTTTTTAACTAAGGATGATTCAGCTCTTGCTTTAAAAGACATCACAACTTTTATAATATAAAAAAGGAAAAATACGTAAAAATTGAAAATTTATTAAATAAAAATAAATTTAAAAAAGTATTTGATTATATATAATATGATTTCATCAATAAAAAGTTAAATAACAAAAATATGAAAGGATCTGGCTGGGTTTCCTATGGTGGAATGCCTCCAGCGATATCGGGCTGATTTTCACACATAAAGTACCTCATGACCCAACACTAAATTACCGTTCATACTAGCTTCTAGAACAACGTGATTCCGAAGTTATAAGGTTAAATTAAAAAATCAAAAAGTTTTTTTTTCTCCGGAACGGGAAAAGCTAGGACCTTAAAAAAATATGGGTAGTAGGATACGTTAGGAAGGTTCAAACAAGTATGTATATTTAATTTGATTCCGACATCTATGGGTGTCCAAAAAAATATTTTAATTTTCAAAACAAAATTTTTTAACATCCGGTAGAGATACCACTATCAAATTTTATATGCAACATCACTACTTACCCATGTATAATATATATTTTATTCGAGATGATTGTAGCGGCATAACATGATTAAAAACACAAAAAATCAAAAATATCCCTTCTTTTACACTTAAGTTATAATGAGTTAGGTCCTTTGATTTTTTTAATTTAATTTTATTATTTTTTGATTTAATTTAGATTTTACGATACTTTTAAAATTGTAAGTGGCACTTACTTTCTTAAAAAAAAAAGGATATTTTTGGTTTTTTAAAAATGTTTTTAAAAAACCAAAAATACCCTGTACCGCCACGATCATCTCGAGTAAAATATAAATCCAAAAATCGAACCTAAGTGGTAGTAGCTTTATTGCTTTTTAACAAAATTATTATATCAGAAAATTGTGTCACCCCTAACTCAACCCAAGTGATATGTATTTTTTAAAAAATGTATGAAATCTTTAAATTACGCCAATTACATATGTATATTATCTCAAAAATAACTTCTGCACTTTTAAAATATTAAACCCAAGTGATGCATATCTTTGTATTCTTATTTAAGGATCTTCCTATTCCAACTCAAATGATAGGCTTGACACGCGCGACTTCCGGAGGCTCCCCTGGGCTCAATTTTTGACGAATCGGAACGAGTCGCCGCTCATTTTCTTCGTTTTTTCAAGCCCTACAACTTTCTCAGGAGCGAAAAAGTGCTATCTATTAATCGAAACGAGATAAATGCAAAAAACCGCGAAAATTTTTGTTCCCCCTCCCCCTCCTCAAAAAGCTCTGGGTCTCATGATACGACAACTCAAAAATAAGCTTTTCTAAACACCTCCAACACGCCTAAAAAGGAATAAAAAAGTTCGCATCACTTTCATACCAGAATGTCTAATTTGACTGGCCTATAATTTGTATTAATTTTTATATATCACATGGGTTGAGTAACACAATTTTATGATATTATTCTTCTAAGGAGAATTGAAGCCACTATCACTTGAGTTAAAATAGGAAGATCCTTAAATAAGAATAGGTACAAAGATATGTATCACTTGGGTTTAATATTTTAAAAGTGCAAAAATCATTATTGAGGTAATACATATGTAATTGGCGCAAATTAAAGATTTCATACATTTTTTGAAAAATTATACATATTACTTGTGTTTTGAGTTAGGTGACGCAATTTTCTGATATAATAATTGTGTTAAAAAGAAATGAAACTACTACCACTTAGGTTGAATTTTTGGATTTATATTTTACTCGAGATGATCGTAGCGATACAACATGGTTAAAAATTAAAAAAAATATATATATATATACTTTTTTTGAAAAAAGTGAGTGCCACTTACAATTTTAAAAGTATCGTAAAATCTAAATTAAATCAAAAAATATAAAAATTAAATCAAAAAGAAAAATCAAAGACCTAACTCATTGTAACTCAAGTGTAAAAGAAGAGATATTTTTGATCTTTTGTATTTTTAACTATGTACCACTACGATCATCTCGAGTAAAATATATATTATACATGGATAAGTAGTGATGTTGCGTACAAAATATGATAGTGGTATCTCTACCGGGTGTTTAAAAAATATCGTTTTGAAAAATAAAATATTTTTATGGACACCCTATAGATGTCGGAATCAAATTAAACCATACTTGTTTAAACCCTCCTAAGGTATCCTACTATCCATTTCTTTTTAAGATCCTAGCATTTCCCGTTCTGGAGAAAAAAAACTTTTTGATTTTTTAATTTGACGTCATAACTCCAGAATCACATTGTTCTATAGAAGCTAGTATGAACGGTAATTTAGTGTTGGGTCATGAGGTACTTTATGTGTAAAAATCATTCTGATATCGCCGGGGACATCCCGCCATAGGAAAACCAGCCAGACTCTTTGCCATAATTTTTGCTATCAAGTATAACTAAAAGAAATGTGGGTGACCTGAGTGAATCACATATGTCAGATTACTCAGAGGTCTGACAATGAACTGAATCACCTCCAGTTAAAATCTTGAGAAATTATAGGGTGTTGTACAGTGTTATTAATACTTATAATTAACATATAATCAGTAATTTGCTGCAATTTAAAAAATGTTTTAGAAAGTAATAAACTGGATTATAAGTACTTTGTTTTATAAGAACATTTTATTAATAATAAGAAGCACTAATAATGTTTAGTACAACAAAGTTTATTAATTTTTTCAGTCTTCGACATTCAAATTTATTCCAAAGTGCTTATAATCCAGTACTGCTCTAGTACTTAGATAGCGATAATTTCATAAAGGACGTTTCCACACCACACGAAATACTTCCAATTGTCTCTCCCTGATAACCATCCTTATCATCCTGACATTATTCCTATGAGGTCTGTCTAGCAATACTCGCGGTCAGTGCCGTTATAAAATCGCGGTACGTCGAAAAAGAAACTTAACACTTTAGAGTGTACGAGCGAACGTGCCCATGAGGGGAGAAGAGAGAGGGGGGAAGGAACAGAATAGGATGATATTCTAAAGAATATTTTATCTTTTCTGTCAGAACTCCCGAAAAAATTTTTTTTAATTTTTTGGGTGTACTATAATATAGACATCACAGGCACGTGCTACGCGCGCGCTATTTAACTTTAAGATTTCACTATGAAAAAAAAATGGGAAATTTTCTTCGCACTTTGTGAGCCTGTCATGTGCACAAAAAAAAATCAGCGAAAATTTACAACTTTCTAACGTGAAAGCTTGAAGTTTTCCCTACAAAATCTTTGTTTAAAAATGTTTCTACGATTTTTTGCTACTGAGTTATCGCGGATTGTATAAGAAATGAGCATTTTGACTTTAACTGCTCATAACTCCGTTAAATCATTATACCGCAATTTAAAAAACAGATTCTTAAAGCTGAAACTCTGCTCTATCGAATGGTATAATTGCCAAATTTTTTAAAATAACGTGTAGACATGATACAAATGGATGAAAATAATGTAAAAATTTGCGATTTTTCCCTTTTTTATTTTGACCCAAAAAACAATTGTGTAGAACAACAACAAAAATTTATTGTTCACGTTTTTTTACTTTTAAGGGGGATGGTAAGGTTTGAAATTTCGAAAAATTCAATTTTTATTTTTTTACATATTTTGGTAGTGTAATCCTTTAAAAATATTTCCCAGTTTGGTTTTTTGAGAAATTCGTAAAATTGAGCTCAGGAAAGTTAAAAATGTGAGTGCTGGCCGGCAAAAAGTCCGCGTACAAGTTTGCCTCGTGTCTAAAAGAGACAAAAGCCAAAAAAATCTGTGATGTTCTGTGATTACTGCTGCAATGGAAGCTGACTTGGAGCGTCATTTCATAGCACAAATAACTTTTGAGCTTTATACGTATCAATTTTCTAGCTAAAACTAGAGTATTCTAAACTTTAACAGTGTTTTTTACAAAATGGCATTTTTTGCTAATTTTGCCACAATAACTCACGAACGGCTACAGGTATCGACTTGATTTTTTTTTTAAATAAAGATAACGAATTTTTCCGTAAACTGAACCTATTTTAGTGCACAAAAATTAATTTTTTGTAACTGGTTTAACAACAAATATTTTAAATTTTTCGAAATTTTTTCTTTCTTGGCTGCCATTGTTGTAATCTTGACGTACACTGAAAGAAAAATCCAGGTCTAAATTATCAGACAATTCGTTCGAAAATTAACAACAGGATAATCCGATACTTTCAATCAGAATTATAAAAATGTCCGATCAATGATATCCAATTAATTATCAATGATATTCGGATATCATTGATCGGACATTGTTCTGGCCTTGATCAGTTTTTTATAATTCCGATTGAAAGCAACGGATTATTCGTTTGTTAATTTTTGAACGAATTGTCCAATCATTTATTTCTCTGAGAGAGCAAAGTTGTATTTCTTTTTTAGACTTTAGGTTCAGTCTATAGAAGGGGATCTCACCAACAAAATAGCACCAAAATAATTGAAAAATTCCAATTCGTTCACCAGGAATAGTGGCAAAAACAGAGCAATGCGCAAATTGCGCGGTTGCCTTCAATCATCAATTATTTATATTCTTTTGACTTTTACGTCTCGTTTAGTTCATTAAGAAAGCACTAATAACATGCTTTAAAAGAAAATTTATGTATGTTTATTTGTTTGTTCACAAACGACGTTTGAATTTTACCTAATTTTCAGCCGTTTTAAACCTTACTATTTCCCTTAAGTATCCTGCAATTAAAGAAAATTTGTCGAATATGAAATATTTTTCATGGTGGCCATATGGTTTTATGGTGCATAACGTACAAAAAGTTGTAAAATTGCTTAAGGATGTATGAAAGGTACAATCTTAGACAAAAGTGCATGAAATTTGAAATACTTGAATATCTACGCCTAACGCATAGTAAATCTAGATGTAAGATACTCAAATGATAGTAGGAGTCTTATTTTTACTCCTAGAAAGGTATTTTTTACTTTACAAATGTTTTTTCCAGTATTATTTGCGATTTTTGTAATTTATGAGCCTAAACTTTTGGCAGTGAAAATGCCCTGATTTCAACTTTATAACGTCAAATTATTTCAAAGCGAAAGACATTATTCAGCAGTGCTGATAAACAAATGTGACTTTAATAACGTCAAAAAAGATAAATATGTATCATATAAACGATAATTTTGAATATTATTTATTATAAACATTGTTATGCGACTCTCTCAAAAGAGACGTGACAACGCTGTATACTTGATTCACGTAGGTTGGCAGCCTTGCACAGTACCAAAACAGTGCGAGACTTGCTGCGAGCTGCGAGGTGCGAGGTTATGTCTGTTCGTTTACATTTTTACAATGTCAGACACGAAAAGTTATCGGTGGAAAGGCAAAATAGTGACAAAAGCAGTTTATGAAAAAAGACTCGTTCAACGAAAAGCTGGAGAAGAAACGTGCATAAGCCCAGCTGATTGCGACGTTGCCGCGCTTTCACGAGCCATCGAGATACATTCGTGCCGACAGCACAATTATCTCAAGTTATAATTTATTTCTTTAAAACGGTGTAGTGAAGACAATTGAAACTTGGCAGATATTTTCATCTATTCATATACTAGATGTACAAAAAAATTCAAAATATTGGTAGCGCTCCTTCAACATTTTTTTAGCTGTTTTATCCGTCAAAATCATCTCTTCACATAAGAATACGTGTAAAATCAGTGAAAATTAAAATCGTTATATCTTAGCAACTGTTCAGTGGATTCGTTTCTACTTTTTTGTAGCACATCAGGAAGACTAAAAGAACATTCTCACAAATTTTTATCCACTTGGTAGCGCTTTGAAAATAGGTGCGATACATCCTTAATTTTTTCAGTGAAAAAAAAGAAAAATGGAAAATAAAGTTCAATTAACATTAAAAAATTAATTTTCAGTGCACTAACACTACATTGACCTTCACTAAGTCCTTTGCTATCGACCTTTACTATCAGCAAGAACAAAAAAATTGTTCAATATTTTTTCACTAAAAGTTGAAAAAATACCGTAGACATTACTGTTGTCCAAAGCGTACCACGAGGAGGTCGCACGGTCGGATTTACGCTACGTTGTGTGTGTGTGTATGTATGTGCGTGTGCGTGCGTGCGTGCGTGCGTGCGTGCGTGCGTGCGTGCGTGCGTGTGCATATGCGTGTACGTGTGCGTGTGCGTGTGCGTGTACATGTGCGTGTGCGTGTGCGTGTGCGTGAGCGTGTGCGTGTGCGCGTGCGTGTGCGTGAGCGTGTGCGTGTGCGTGTGCGTGTGCGTGTGCGTGTGCGTGTGCGTGTGCGTGTGCGTGTGCGTGTGCGTGTGCGTGTGCGTGTGCGTGTGCGTGTGCGTGTGCGTGTGCGTGTGCGTGTGCGTGTGCGTGTGCGTGTGCGTGTGCGTGTGGCGTGTGCGTGTGCGTGTGCGTGTGCGTGTGCGTGTGCGTGTGCGTGTGCGTGTGCGTGTGCGTGTGCGTGTGCGTGTGCGTGTGCGTGTGCGTGTGCGTGTGCGTGTGCGTGTGCGTGTGCGTGTGCGTGTGCGTGTGCGTGTGCGTGTGCGTGTGCGTGTGCGTGTGCGTGAGCGTGTGCGTGTGCGTGTGCGTGTGCGTGTGCGTGTGCGTGTGCGTGTGCGTGTGCGTGTGTGTGTGTATCTCATGGACATACCAGCAAATTTTCTTTAATTGCAGGGTACTTAAAAGTACGAAAAAACGTGAAGAGTAAATTTTTGTTGTTGTTCTACACAACTGTTTTTTGGGTCAAAATGAAAAAGGGAACAATCGCTAATTTTTACATTATTTTCATCCATTTGTATCATGTCTACACGTTATTTTAAAAAATTTGGCAATTATACCATTCGATAGAGCAGAGTTTCAGCTTTAAGAATCTGTTTTTTAAATTGCGGTATGATGATTTTTAACGAAGTTATGAGCAATTAAAGTCAAAATGCTCATTTCTTATACAATCCGCGATAACTCAGTAGCAAAAAATCGTAGAAACATTTTTAAACAAAGATTTTGTAGGGAAAACTTCAAGCTTTCACGTTAGAAAGTTGTAAATTTTCGCAGATTTTTTTGTGCACATGACAGGCCCACAAAGTGAGAAGAAAATTTCCCATTTTGTCCAGCTCATAGTTTCTTATATGTAAAAATTACCAAACTCACAAAAACTAAAAAATAATAGTGACCTTTCCTAAGTGACCTTTCGAAAGTAGAGATTTTAAGCTGTAAAATTCTTTTTTTAAACTTAAATTTTGTTGATTTTTAATGAAGTTACTGCTGCTTGAATTTTGCCTATTTTTTAAGAAAAAGTTCCTTTAATTTTTGTGAGAAGTGTATATTATCAGAATCGTTTTTTACTGAATGCCACATTATAAATTTTAACTAACTCTCATAGTTAATTTAAAAATTTTTATCTAACTTAAACCAGTCAAAATAATTTCTTTGTTAAATAAATTGTCAGCATCCAAAATCTAAAAAATATAGTATTGGTATTTAGATACAATACAGAAAATCTTAATATTACGTTTAGTCACTTAGGTATTACATGTATTTTTTGCACAATGCAAACTCCATCATTGACTTGCGCCTAAAACCAAATATAATGCTATAAGCCAAATAGCGTATTAAATTAAAAGTTAGGTGAAGATCATAATTAATTTTAGTCAAGTCATATCAGCTGATACAAATGGATGAAAATAATGTAAAAATTAGCGATTGTTCCCTTTTTCATTTTGACCCAAAAAACAGTTGTGTAGAACAACAACAAAAATTTACTCTTCACGTTTTTTGGTTTTTTCAATCATTATATTTATAATCGTGACTAACTTCATTAATTAATGATATTTATCGTTAAGGAGGTTAGTTGCCATTGCGGGACAGGCGGCGGGGCAGGGGAAAGCTTATAGGTGTGTTTTCGCCGCGAGTTTTAGCAAATAAATATGTGGAATGCATTTAATAAGCTGTTTCTTAAGGTTTTAAATCGTTGTTTGTACAATAAAAACTCAAATACGTTATTATCCATATTGAAATGTGGCAATATGCTGTTTTATTTTTACAATTTCTTGATAACTATGTAGATAAATCATTTCAGTCTTCGAAAACGTCATTCCTAAATATGTAAAGAATTATTTGCACCTATTTTCATTAAATTCTTATCATTTTTAATATGCTTTCGAGAGTTACAATACAGATTAGGTATCATTTTTGCTATGTCGCCCGTGTATAAGAGAGAGACAAGAGTATAACTTCAATAATTAATTACTCGACAAACATGCAGACAATTGTCTTCAACTTTGTCATGGACGACAGAATTACGGAAAAAAATTTAGCTAAATTTAGTCGTAAAATATGGATAACTAATATTTTTTGCAGCAAGAGCTATATTTTTTGCAGCGAGAGCTATAGTTTAGCAATAGTAGCAAAGCCTTTTGTTCTCGCTGCAAAAAATGTTACTCTCGTTGCAAAAAATGTTAGTTATCCATATATTACGACTATTTTAGCTGTAGTAGCTAATCTTTTTTTTCCGTCCCATAGACAAATATCCTCCATAAATTTGATCATTCTAATTCGTATCATTTTGACTTGAGCAACCATCCTTCTTAATCAGTGTAGAATTAAAATCGAAGCAAAGTAATCGATTAATTTAACGGAATTATTCAATTAATTTAATCAATTTTTGAAATTAACACTCAATCACTAATTTATTCACTTATTAATCAGTATTGTTGTATAGTTGAAAACTAGGCTAAGAACTAAGTTCACACGTATCACATTAACATCCCAGCGAGAAATGACCTATCAAATCGACGTGTAATTGACGTCGAAATCATCGATATTACATCATATCGAAATAATGCTTGAAATTTGAAGCTTATTTCGATGTTTGTGGTTTATGACATTTTTTAAAAGAAGAGATTATTTGTGACACACATTCATCGCGCCAGACTCTAAACAGGCAAATTATATATTTTCTGTTAAGACAACGATATTTCATCATTTCGATATCGATTCGGAGCTATTTTGATTCGCCTGTCAAATATAATAATATTGTCATTATATAGAATGCGATATGAATAAAAAATTACATTGTATTGACAGACATGGATAATATAAAGATTTTATGATTTGAGCATAATAATTGCGTTACAACATTAATTTTTTTAGGCTTCTATTTCTATGAAATATAGTTACTTTATAACTGTAAAAGTCACAACAAAATTCCTGTTTGTAATTTGGCAATTGTTTTGAAAATTAAAATATTATACAATAGGTACATTCAGTATGCTACATTCGCTCATTTATTAAACAAGAAATTAAATTAAGCAACTAACTATATATTAATATTTAAATATTAATACAATAAGATATTTGTATTTATCTGCCTACATTTATCTGCCTAATATATACATAGAAATAAATAATTATTGGTTACAACTTTTAATTAAATTTTTATTTATATTTTAGGTTAGATTCCGATAACCCTGGCGCCTTAATTTGACGATGGTTTCTGGTAGTACTTTTAATGCTGAACAAAAAATGATATAGGTCTTATAGGGCTAACTGCTCTGGTTTTCGAGATATATAGTGTTAAGTTGGTAAAACTTTAAATTAAGGGCGACCGATTTCAATGACTTTGATATATGTTGTCGATATGAAACGAGGTGCTACATGGATTTACAACTTTTCACGCGTGGAAACCCGATGCATGTACTTTGAAGGCACACTATGTGTCTAGTTTAACAGCTGTAGTGGAGCCCCCGCAGGGGGGCGGAACCTACTGCCTCCACGCATACACTTTTCACGCGAGACGAGTTGTCACATGGGTTCGTGGCATGCTTTACAAGCTTGTTTAAGTAGAGGTGGTATTAAACAAGATAAGTTAGTCGATCATCTGTATGAATATTTGTGGCGATATACAATAGATAAGATATTTGCCAATTTTGGATGAAGACGAGGATGAATGTTTGCGCACATGACGTAATAAAGGTATGAATAATACTGACTGCTATAGCGAATTGAACATATCTATGCCAAGCACAAATACTGTTATGCTTCACGTAAAGAACGTACAAGAACACGTACACATTTTCCACTCGAGACAAAAACGTAAACAACGTAAAATATTTCGAGGTCTATCCTTTCTCCTCTGACTTGAATATAGGGCGAAACAAGCCCAACATGTGTTTTCAACTTTTCACGCGAACCGAGATTCACCCCCACCCCCCCCCCCCTCTCCCGCTTAGGTGTGTACTGTTTATACAATTGGAGTATTATTTAAAAATTCATATTATTTATTTTTAACTTTAACACTGTATATTTCGAAAACCAGAGCAGTTAGTCCTATAAGACCTATATAATTTTTTGTTCAGCATTAAAAGTACTGCCAGAAACCATCGTAAAATTAAGGCGCCAGGGTTATCGGAATCTTGCCATATTTTAATAAAAAATGAGACATATAAATCTTTTTTTGCATTATATGTGGAAATAAAATTATATTTCCAAGTTTTGCTACTCATGTTATCAAATATTCAGTATTGATCATCAAATATTCAATAATATTTGATAAAATATTGAAGACTAGATTTGTAATGTAATAGTCGTTTAATATTATTAGTGTATATTTAATTAGTGTAAGTTAATTTTATATTTGTTATAAACCAATTTTTAGAAATGTTGTTTGAATTGCATATTTATTTTTACTAACGAAGGACAACAAAAAAGATAATTTTCGATATATTTTACGAATATATACTATTGAACAATAAGTAGTGGAATGTGAAAATATTCATTTATTTTAATGTATAATACAAGAAAGAGTTTATATGTTTTTTTGCTTCTGCAGATAATCTACCTCAATATATATAGAGCCGATTTCACAATCTCCGATTAACTTGATCCTCTGATTAAACTTACTCTTCATCTCTTTCTAACTGTCCCCCTTATTAGAAAGAGCCGAAGAGTGAGTTTAATCGGAGGATCATGTTAATCGGAGACGGTGAAATCGGCCCATAGCTGCTGTGGGGAAATAATATTCAATATCGAGTCGAAATCGATTTATTCTGAGTCGAAAAGTCATCGAAAGTTGTGACATGAATCAATCGAAATCGATGAATATTTCAATTACTTTTCGATATATGTTTTCGACGTCAATTAGACGTCGATTCGATGGGTCATTTCTCGCTGGGATTTTACGGTTATTCATTGGTTGTTGGAGAAAAGAAAAAAGAAAAAAAAAAGAAAAAAGAAAAAATGTTATATTTTAAACCGCATGTATCAAAAAACAGCCATTCCAGACAGCACGCATGCCCAAAATTGAGACATAAGATGTCTTATGTCCCGATTTTGGACTTGGTACTGTCCGGGGTGTTTGGCGCAGGAGTGAATGCGCGAGTGAGTACGGTCCTGAGCAGGTCGTGTATATTCCTTTTTTTTAAGAATTATTTAATTTTTTGTAGGAAACAAAAACATTAGATAAGAAATAATAAATTTAAGCAGAATAATTGATAATTATTCTTCGGTATGTTCTGTTTTCCACTGTTGGAACGATTAAAGTAGCTAAATTGTATTAAAACTAGTCTACTTTGCAATTCACATCAGTTTTGTTTACATTTCAACAGCATCACGCTACGCTATTTCCGTGACTAATTGTAAGTCCCACTCGCAGGCTCTCGAGCTGCTCCTTCGACTGATGGCACAGTCGAAACAACTTTGAACATTTTCTTTTTGCTTCAACAACCAATAAATAATCATAAAACGTTAATGTGATATGTGTGAACTTACAATTAGTTCTTAGCTTTGTATGCAACGGGAAAAATTAACGGAGCCGACTGGGACTCGAACTCGGGATCCTTCGTTCACACGCCTAACACTTAGGCTGCTACCCCATGACTGCGCCACTGCTACGTTAATCTCCCTGATTTCCTATCTATACTGGCCTTACGGCCCTTCATCTCTTACAGCTTCAACTAGGCAACAATACTGATTATATAATCAGTAATAGAATTAGTGACTGATTACTAATTTAAAGAATCGATTAAATTAATTAATTAAATTATTTTATTAAATTAGTCGATTACCCTTATAAAAAAGTAGTACTGGTTTTAATACTGGAAAAAGTATTGGTGAAAGTACTGAAGACATAAGTACTCAAAGCACTACTAAATTCGACCATACTGACTTCGTCAGTACTCCTTCCCAGTACTCATCCAATACTCATTCAGTACTCCCTTCAGTACTTCCTCTAGTACTCCCTCGAGTACTCCCTCCAGTACTTTCTCCAGTACTCCCCCAGTACTCCCTCCGGTACTTTCTCCAGTACTCTCACCAGTACTCCCTCCAGTACTCTTTTAGTACTTATCGAATACTCGTGGGATACTAACGTATGGTACAGGCGCAGTACTTGCGCAGTACTACCCAAGTAGAACAAAAAGTCAAAATGATATCAAAATAACGTCATATTGATAGTTTAGTGTGTTAATTTAGTATTTTATTTATTTAGTATTTCCAAGATACGTTACAAAAAAGTAGTACTAGCAATCAGTACTCAGTACTGAGTGATCAGTACTCGTAGTATTGACAGTATTAGTATGTTAATATTCATGAATATTGCAGAATGGTCAGTACTGTGCCTATTAGTTCTTACAGTACTGGCAGTACTATTATGATAGTACTCCGAATATTAATTTGATAAAGTACTGACCACTTAAATACTTTGAAGTACTAATGAGTATTATTGCTTGTAGTACTGCCAGTACTGTAAGCACTGACAGACACAGTACTGACCATTCTGCAGTATTCATGAGTATTAACATACTAATACTCTCAATACTACGAGTACTGATCACTCAGTACTGAGTACTGATTGCTAGTACTACTTTTTCGTAAGGGTAGATTAATCGATTTGATAAATCGTTATTATTATACAGGGTGGGTGCAAAATCGTAGTACAAGTGAAGACAAGGTGATTTCTCGTGCCAAGTCGAAAGTGTAGAATAATTTTTTTTCGTGTAATCCCGAGTCAAAATTTAACCCTCCGAATACCCTGCGTTCACTCGAAATCCTTTGAAAGAGCATATGCCGCACCCTGCTTATAACCTATTTGGACTCTACTTTCAGGTTTTGTCATGAAAAAACCACTCCTGAGACCCTTCTCAAACTTCCTCTGACTATGATCGAACCTCCATTTACTCTCGTTACAATTCATGGCTTGTGCGATGACTTCACGTACCCTCCGTAGGCATCCTAATGTTCCGCGCTCACTCCGCAGACTCTCCGTACGCGTCCTAATGTTCCGCGCTCACTCCGCAGACTCTCCGTATGCGTTTCATGTGTGCTCTCCGTTCACCCTCCCTACAATTCAACGTAGGCATCTATTCCCGTAAGCCTCTGTGTACCCTCTGTAGAACCTTCAAATACATTTTTCTAAAACTTCGATAGAGCCTCCGTACACTCTATTCCCGTAAGCCTCCGTGTACCCTCTGTAGAACCTATTCTCGGAGGTCACCGAGAACCCTTCTTAGACCCTAACATTTTGTAGATATTAATCTCCCAGGTAGCAAGATGACGTTTAAAGACGTCGTCATTTGACATCACTCTGCTACCTGGGTATCCTCACCTCGTGGCTGTAATATAGATATAAAAGGCTCGAATAATCGCGTACTAATAATTATAATTATAATTATTAGTACGCGATTATAATTATAATTATTAGTACGCGATTATAATTATAATTATTAGTACGCGATTATTCGAGCCTTTTATATCTATATCGCAGACACGAGGTGAGGATACCCATGTAGCAGAATGATGTCAAATGACGACGTCTTTAAACGTCATCTTGCTACCTGGGAGATTAATATCTACAAAATGTTAGGGTCTGAGAAGGGTTCTCGGTGACCTCCGAGAATAGGTTCTACAGAGGGTACACAGAGAGAACGATTTCTTTGGATTTAGTAATCCTATTTGTTTGATTGAAATTTCTTTCAGTGAAACAACATATGCTTAGACGAAATAATATGTTTTGAATGAAAAATTTTTGTGTTTAATCCAAGAAAACTCTATTATTTAACGGAAAAGACACTATTCTTTGAAGCAATATCTCCCAAACAAATAATATATTATTTGGTTACCATAAATGTAATAAGCGTTTTCACCGCTAGGCGGCTGCTAAACTCGTAAGTAAAATTCGACCAGAAATCGTATATAAGACCCCACGGCGAAAGCGTCTATCACTCGCAGTTGTACACATCATTGGAATCCATCACACCGGTCACTCGAGTGATGGAGATATGACAATTATTTATTATTTATTTATTTATATATGTAGCAGTCAACCGACTACCACATATATCATATATAAATAAATAAATAATAAATAAATGTTTAAGACATTTTTTATAAAGCATTGATATTTAAATGAAACAATAGTATTATTAAAGCGATAGAGAATATGTTTTTCGTTTCAAACAATTTTTTTATTTAAGACAAAGATATATATTCTTTGAAAATCAAACAATCGTATTTGTTGAATCAAAATTTGTTTGTTTGGACTATTCCAAAAGATAAATTTGTTTGAATCTAATAAAATTTATTAAATCCAAAGAAACCGTTCTCTCTGTGTACACGGAGGCTTACGGGAATAGAGTGTACGGAGGCTCTATCGAGGTTTTAGTAAAAACGTGCTGAGAGTCTAGGGAGGGTATTTCGAGGTTTTATCTAGCCATGCGACGTCGAATCTGCGAATTGTAGGGAGGGTGAACGGAGAGTCGCCAGACTCCGCGTAACCTCCGTAGACGTTAAATGGGTAAAAACTGCCATTTGAGAAGTGAACGGAGGCTCGGCAACATAGACAAATGCTTATTATGTGACCCTCAGTTCATTCCGTTCAAGGAGAGTCGCACACGTGTGCGATCGCGATGTCGGGCGTTACGGAGGGTCTATTTTTTGACTCGGGGTGTGCCACGTGTTTAAGATTTCGGTGAAATTGGCTGATACTTCTGATGCAATAGTACTGAAAGAACGCCTTATAATTATTTTAACTTTCAAACGCTAATGGCGGCTAAACGGTCGATTATTGTGAATTTTGTCCAATGTAACTTTTGATCAGTCTTATTATCAGCATAAACTATTTCCAAAGTTTCAGCCAATTTCAGAAATCCGAAATTCTATTTCCATAAGAATCGTGCGGGATGCTTCAGATTGAAAAAAGGCTAAGAGATAGACAACCAATCTTGTGAAATCATGTTATTTCTCTGAAAAAGAGGGCGTTCAGAATGGAAATGTATGATATCACAGTCTAAAAGAATAAGAAGAAACAATTTTGTACGATAATGAAAACTGCGTGCAAATAGATCAATTAACACTGACAGATTATGTATATGCCTATGGATAAAACACTTTTCGACATGAATATACAGAAGGTGCAGACTCATACATTTAGTAAAATATATAAATAGATATCGAAAATTAATTAATTTTCTAATAGGGTTTATATAATGCCTTATAATATATTAGTTATCGCGTTAAATTTTTCTTTTTTATGTAATTTTATTTTACGTGTTTTAGTATTATTTCGAATTATTTTTAACATAAAAACTTCTTATAAGAAACGGTGTTGAATACGTTGCCCAATATTTAAAATTTTTTACTTTTCGTCACTTTCTTAAGCAAAAATAATATCAATAAATATTATCCACATTTTCTTGCGCCATTAATCTATATTATTATTTACTATAAGATTTCCATTTTCATACAGTTTTTAGAATTAATTCTTGCACCAATTAGTTAAAATGAGCTAATAAGAAGTATTCTACTCTACGATTTCGACATTTAAAACAATCATGTTGCTAATACCAAGCGACACTAATTACCGCGTGGATCAAGAAAATTACTTCACATGATGATGCAATAACTATTAAGTATTATTTTCACAATGTTACTTTCTTACTGAACAATTTATATAGTGTTATATAAAAAAATTAACGCTCGATCTTTTTGTTCTTTCCTTAATCGCATTTTGTTATTTTTTTAACTATACATATATGGAAGTTTATATTTGCAACTTCAATGAGTACCTAATGAATAAAGATATAAAATTCAATGTATTGTAATATAAGATATATGATTGAAAAAAATAAAGAAACAGGCCACATTGACTACCGGCTTGTGTAAACGGCGAACAGAAATATTCATTGCTCTTGAAAATGTGAAGAAAGTATACAAATAATTAAGTATAATATATTTTTTATTTTTAAAAACATTGCGATACTGTAATCTGTCGGCTTTAAAAGTAAAGAATTTTGCATTTAAAAATTGATAATCAATAGGACACATGGATGGTCTATTAGCTCCAGTATATGTAGGTATGTCTCTTGTGGATTAAACACTTATTTTTCATTTGGTCTTGTGTCGTATAAGATCGAAGAACTTAGAGACATGCAGGTCTGTTTATAAGGTGAACAAATTGATATTATCATACTTTCAACTGATTTTTGTGCATCTGGTTAAAGTAATAATAATACTTTACCATATTAATTATTAAAATCAATTTCTTTAATACTTCGTCTTTGAAAATTGCTATCATCTATAATCTTTGTTAAAATAAAGTAGCTAACATATAGACATGTAGTCCAACACTGCATAACGCTATATTAATTTAAATCAAATTGTAATCTTATTTCTCTCTTTATTGTGTTTCGTTATATCTTAATTACATATATATTACAATACATGTTTTAGTTATATCTGTAATGAATGACATGGTTTTCAATTTCTTTTTGTTTGTTTTTATTAAAATTTATCACTGTATACTTACGGAAAGAATGGATTTGTGCTAAAGTATTTGAAAACTAAGCCAGATACAGTTCTAAAAATAATTATGTCCAATCATATAAATAATTATAATTAGACGGTCAAGCAGATTGCTACAATATCAAAACTTTTTACAGAATTATCATTATATGTGTTTGAGCCTTCAATATATTTATTTTAATGGTCAATATGATTATAATTTTCAAATCTGTATCAGGTCAAATTTTTATATATTTCAATTTCAGCAAAACTATTCTTTTCGTACATATATATAATTTTGAAAGTACATTTTATATTGTGTTTCGTAACGAGCAAAGTTATTGTTTATGAAAAAAGCAAATTTTAATACCGGCTTATCAATATATCGACTGATAAGTTTAAATTATCGATTATATCAATTATATTAAATGTATCCATATGAAAAAATCGGTATTACAATGTACATTTAATACATTTACATTTTTCATAAAGAATTGTGATCATTATAATATACATGATACATTTAAGTTATTGATCATATGGATAATATTATATTTATGCACTAATATCGCTTCGTGACTTCGATAATCCAGTCTATATATGAAGAAACCTTAGTATACGCTTGAGGTAACTTGTTAGGATAACAAGATTGGTCTAGGTAATTCATAATACCTATTTGAAAGTCCTGGCCATTATTTCTTATGATGAGAGCATCACTGTCGGTTCTCTAAAAATAAAATATTTTATAACAAATATTAAATAACAGTTACGAAAAGAGAGAAACTTTCGAATTTTATTTATTAAAGCTGACTAAAACGATATAATATGATTTATGCTGCGCGTTAGAATATTGCACTTATACTTGCAATTTTTGTAGTATATTATATTATATTATATTAGTATATTATCATAAACAATAACTTTATTATTTGTGATTATGTTTTACCTGGGAACAAGCGAATTGTCCCAATTCTGCGGCCGTGCAAATGTGCTTGTCGTTGATGGCCCAGTATTGACTGCATACATTATTTTCTATAATCGGCAACGTGGCGTACATAAGTTTCATTGTCTTCACCGTACTTTCGCTAGTCGTGTTCTGTTTTCTCCAACCGACCACATAAGCATCTTTGTTCACAAAGCTCTCGCAATATGCGAGTTTTATTGGCTGAATATTATCTAAAATAGAGAAATATTATATATTTAACTAATAATTTTGTAAAATCAATATTAAAGCATGATACACATTCGTGATACTTTTTCAATAGTTTTACAATTTGTGATATTTCTTTAGTATGCATCAAAGTATACATCCAAGATTATAAAGGAAGCTGTACGTAGATATACAATACGATTTTTTATTTCCACGAGTCTCCGTTCCACATTTATAAGACCTTATTATTCAAATCGTTATTAACTTTCCGCATATTTTCCATAGAATAATTAAATACTGCCGATATATAAATAAGCGCAAAAGGAAGAAATATCAATTTAAATGTACTTACTGGAAAAGGGAATATCTTCTGGCATATAGAGTAAGGCAATATCATTGTAGCCCTTTGCGTATTGCGGATGTATAAACGTTTGAGTCGGAATCATCATCACACCGGGTCGGAGAAGACTGTATGCATTGCCAAACACGTAGGGGGTACTGAAGAGAGAGGGGGTGAACTCTACGAAAAATGTACTTATGTATATATTGGAAAAAGGAATATCTTGTGGCATATAGAGTAAGGCAATATCATTATAGCCCTTTGGCGTATTGCGAATGTATAAACGCTTGAGTCACAATCATCAACATACTGAGGGTTCGAAGAATACCCTGTTCAATGCAAAACTCGTCAACGTCGAAATCTACGAGAAGTGTTCCAGGGTTTTTTTCGACACAATGGGCAGCTGTGAGAACCCATCTTTTGGATAAGATCGTGCCGGCGCACGGTGCTGAGTATTCGCCGAAGATTTTGTGCACTGTTACCATGTATGGAAAGCTTGTGAACTTTAACGCAGGTGTGGATACCTCCCCTATGTTAGTTATTGCTTCTTCTATTTAAGAAAAATGTCAGTGTAGCGAAAAATTATTATTATTAGCCTAATTCGGTGGTAAATATTTAGAATAGGGCCTTTTCCGAATTTTGATATTTTTTTGTGGCTTTCTTGGTAAAAATCTTTGTTGTGACTCCGACAGTGATAATCAATCGGGGGAGCCCAAAAAGTGTGCACCCTATCTATTTTTTTACTTATTTCTTCACCTATTTTTTCCAACGTGGCTTTCCGGATCTTCCAACGTTATAAATATGTAGTGGCTTTTAAAAGGACCGATTTTGGTCCTGAAAAAAACCGGTAGTAATTCGTGAATCATGTCTATTTTATTTCGTCATTATGGTGTCAAACAGTTTGTGTCAGTATTAAAGGAAGTAATTTGCAGATATGTGTGTATAGATAGTACACGTGTAGGCGAAGGTCAGTGGGGGTGGATCTCCGTTCGGTGGAAAGTTGAAAGCCCGAAAAATGATAACATGGAAAGTACAATGCTGTCCAGAGAAACATCCATGCAAATGGTCCGAGGTCCACCCCCATCCACCCCCGCCTACATGTGTACTTTCAAGTAAAAGAAAATTGAACGTTGAACGTTTGCGTGGAAAGTTGAACGATACTTAAAAAAAAAAAATAGATAAAAAAATAGGTAGGATACATATTTTTCGGGCTCCCTCGATTGATTATCACTGTCAGAGTCACAATAAAGATTTTTATCAAGAGAACCGCAAAAAAATATCAAAATTCGGAAAAGGACCTATTCTAAATAATTACCAAATTAACTAAAACTTATTCAATTTTTGTTTTATCTTACCATTAATCGTGTAAAGAACGATAGCATCGCTGGGATTGCCGAATACGTACTGACTTTGAGTATATTGACATATTGACAAACAGAGTACAATGCACAGTAATATCTTCGTACTTAGCGGACTCATAATAGACTGTTCCGCGTGCCGTCCCTGCAAATTTCCCATTATTATGCAGTTGCGTCGATAATGTCGATATTCAGGCAATAATGACGACTAATAAAATTATTAACACTTTTGACAACGTTTTTGTGATATGTATTAGATGCAAAAACTCCGGAAAATACTGCATATAAATATACATACCATATTATGGCATGAAAGACACTAGCATGCGCACATTATTTATAATTGAAGCGATTATATTATACGTGTCTTTATTAAAGGTATTTTTTATGGCCGTTGTATTGTCCATCACGTATTGTGGTAAAAATAGGGACTTTTGATTATTTATGTATTGAAATTCGAGACACGAAGCGCAGAGAAATTCAGTCCTTTTTCCCCCGAAAATTTAAACATTATTAATTAATCTTTATTTTAACTTTTACAAGTTCTTTGAAATTCTATTAATATTGTTCATTTTTGGTTGATTGTCGGTAGTTCGCAGATGTTATTTTTAAGAGGTGTTTGTTAACAAAATTTCTAACAAAATTTAATGTGCAACTGTCGCTAGTATTTCCATTGTCGCTAATGTATGGAACTTTAATGGGGTTAAAATGATGAAATGTGGTATGAAAGAATGTCGCAAGTCAAATGAATTTACTTCACGCACGCGAAATCAAAGAACTTCGCCTATTTTTATGACGGGTTTTGGGCTACCGGAGCCCAGTCATTAATCATACATAATTTTGTAGAATGTAGGTAATAATGGTAGTATTAAAGAAAAAATTATTTTAGGTTTTCAAACTCTCGCCGAAGGCAATTCTGATCTCCTAATGATGTCATTTGTTCGATGGCTCATCATCAGAGCTGTTTAAGATACAAATACGTCATTGCTATATATGCTCAGAAATACCTGTATACTAAAAAAAATATAAAACAACTGGTACATCCGCCGCTTTATGCCTAGGACAGACTTCATTAATATCGTTGTATATGGAGTATGGACATAATTGTGTCACTGATTCCGATTCTTCTTATGATGACAATATGATGAATTAGTAAAATTAATGCCTGCTTAATCAAATATAACTTAACTAAATATAAAATCAAGAATTTACTTAAGCAAATGCACTAACAAAATATATCGAAAAATATTCAATATTTATTTGTTGCCGTTGTTATCATGAGGAGATGGCTTGAACGCAAACATAAATCTTTAGGCGAGGATAAAAACAAAAACTAGAATTCTGGGAGTTACGTGTAACTATAAAATAAGAATTAACTCATCAGTTGATTACAAGCATGAAAGCATCATGTATTTATTTCGGTATTAGGACACAGTCAGCGATGACAACGATGCCAATAAAGTCCGTGCTGGGCGGAGGGAGCACGAAGCGGTAGATGTATATACCTCGATTATTGAATTCATTCGCAAGAGAAACGTATGTGCAAATGTTGTTCTTACAGAAACGTTGCAAGTTGATTGATTAAAAATTATGCGACAGCTAATCGACTTTTCTGTAAGTTGCGCATACGTTTCTCTTGAAATGAATTCAAGAATCGAGCCCCTGTTGTTTTTTTATTTTTTTTTAAATATACATCAGATACCTTATTCTGACTATAGCAATAATGCATTTGTCATCTTGGATAGTTCTGATGACGAGCCATCGAACGAATAAAAATGGCATCAATAGGAGGTCAAAACTGCTTCCGGCGCGGCGGGGGGTTTAAAGATTATTTAAACGATTTCTTCTTTAATACTACCATAATAATCTACATTAAATTATATATAATTGATGAATGGGCCCGGAGAGCCCAAAATGGGAGAAGTTTTTTATGCCCAGTTAGGCGATTTTTGTAAATGCGGAATTCCTTTATCATACGAAAATATTTGAATCCGGTATTGCAAATAAATTTTTCGGACATTTTTCTCTAAATTTGTATTATAATAATACGACTGCAATCTCACAAATCAATTTTAATTTAATTATTGTTTGCAATATAGCTATTAATAAATATTATTATCATACACTTCAAATAAAAAAAAAAATTTCGGATATAAAATCAATTTGGATATAAAAACAATTTTAAATCAACGACAAAATCTTTTAAAAGAATAACAACACTTCTGCCTCGTGCAATAGATTTTACCTATAAATTTGTGACACATATATAACATTTTAGGTTACTTTTTATAATTTTTTTGAATTGTGACAGTATTCTTCTAGGGTGTGATATGTGTTATTCTCTTGCTTTTTAGCTTTTCAAACATAGCTATTTTGTGAACAATTACGTTGAGAGTCAATGGGCGTTGTAAGTACCTAATTCTCATTCCACAAAAAAGGAATTTATAGCACAACTTTATACTTACAATAGACTTTACACGATAAAATATAAACTATGTTGTAAATACGCACTGCGATTTGAAGAACTGACAAGAAATTCTCGGGAATTAACTGTCTCTACAGTCTTCGAGACTTCTCTTTTTATAGGAACCAAAGAGGATCTTATCACTATTTTGGAAAGCTTTAGTCTAATCTAAATGGTTCATCCTAAGGGATTACTCTAGTGTTATTATATTTTTAAAATAAGTACGTGGAAGATATGAGTATATCGTATTCTAAGCGTTCTCAATATTATCGCAAGGTATATATCCTAAGGTAAGTATTACGTGAACAATCGATGGTCACACTACCTTCACCAGTACTTTTAGAATGCGCCTGAGTTTGTAATTCTACTGTTTACCAGGTTATATGATACACTTATGACCGACGACTTTTCAAATTATTACTCCCTATAAAAATGTTGAGAATTAACGCGGACGTTGTGAAAGCATTATTGTTTATAGTGCAGTGCTATTAATTCGATGGCAAGGTTGACATTCGCCAGTAATTATTGTAACAGGTCTTGAATGAAGGAAGAAAATAAAACCGGTTAATAGTAATATATGAGTTTAGGATCAGCCGCTTCTACATGTTTCTATAAAAAGAAAGTTAAACACTGTTAAATTCGTAGTGTCAAATTATACTCAATTTGGCACATACAATTTTGTAATAGATAGCGTATTTATCTTATGCGAGAAAATATATATCTCTCGATACGCCGCGCTTCTCCCCTCATCTTTTAATTTTATTGTAATTTCAGTTGCATGTGTGGATGGAATGTTTCACAAGTCCGTCTTCACCATAGAAAGCAATTGCAATCGATAAGCATTCGTTTTTTTTCTCGACGTGTGCGAGGACGACGACTTTTTTAATCCGGGAACGGCCTGAGGTGAATTTTTTGTGAGTGTACATGTGCGTGTTTGTGTGCTTGAAGCTTCTAATTAATTTACTTTTCACTTTGATCTACTGTTTTTTAGGGAAGATAGCTCCATGAGCTGCATTAGAATATCTTTTAATGACAATTCGCATATCATCCATGGGAATAAATGCATGACTTTTCTGAATATCCGGTATCACACGCACACGCACACCACAAGGAGGATTGGAGTCTTTAAATACTGTGACGAATCACGGGGTCCTTATCCTTGGGGTATGCAAACACACACACACGCGCGCGCGCGCGCGCACACAAATCCGAAAATCCGAAAACGGATTCGTAATCAGCGATCCAAAATCCCCCTGGATGCAAAGTTTCGCGGAAATTGGTTGAATTTTGGATTTTACTTCCGCCATGTTGGACCCGCTATTTTGAATTTTGAAAATCCGAAAACGGATTCGTAATCAGCAACTTAAAAAACTCCTGGATGCAAAGTTTCGCGGACATTGGTTGAATTTTGGATTTTACGTCCGCCATGTTGGATCCGCCGTGTTGACTTTTAAATCTCTAGAGGATGTTATATCTCCAGTAACATTCCGAGAACATTTAAGGACGTAAATAATACTTTATATAACATTTATCAATAAATTATACCGATTTTCTGCGATTTTGCGCATTGCATCCGTCATATTACAGCAGCCATTTTGAATCACACAAGGGGCCACATGATACTTCAAAGTCTATGTTCATACCTTTCATTTAAGCTCTTATAGAAGTATTTCGGTTGAAAACTGTAGTGGGCAGCGAGTGTCCGATTTCACGTGGAATGACCCATATATAGATATGATATTTTAGCGCATAAACACAGCTTGAATCCTCAAAATATGCTTCCCGTCCTCTAAAGATTAATTTAAATTGCTATAAAATAGACAATGTAATTTTTTTTCTAATAAGTATAATAATTATACATTAGGGTGATTAAAAAAAATCTTTCTTTTTTATTTTTCGCGACGCACCCCAAAATATCAAAGCTTACCTAAAAAAAGAATTTTCTTCAAAATTTGAGCAAAATTGAACAAGTTTTAGAGGTCGCTACCAGCGATTTTCAATATTTTCGATTAAAAAATCGATTTTTTCCCCAAATGTTCAAAATTGCATAACTTTTCGAGTTTTAATGATAAAGGCGTGAAATTTTCAGGGAATCTTCGTCTATTCATGTAGTTTATGAATATCGAGTTAGAAAATTTATTTTCGGAAAAAATTTTTTTACGTTTCTTTTGTTTATATAATAAAAAAATAATCGTCTATAACAAATAGGCGCCAGCGATCTAGGACATGGTTTTGACTTTAAATTACATCTAGGTAATCCAAAAATACATTTCAATAATCAAATGCTTGAACGTCGGTGAATTTGTTGCTAAAAATTTGTTTAAACAACAAATTCGAAAAACCACGTTACCCGTAATGTAGAAATCACGACTGTTGCAATGTTTATTAAAAAGTGTAAGCCTTCGTTTCAACGATTTAGACTTATAATTAATAATGCATAAAAAAAAAAATCAATTGTTCATAATTATATTCATTAATACTTCAAAAAATATGCAGTCACTCAACTTAATTTAGTTTATATTACGTAGTACAGAATTTTTTATCAAAACGTTAAGTTGAGATCCTTCAACGGAATATAATAATACGTCTTTTCGAATATATTTTCAAAAAAATTCAACAGCAAGATTATAACATTATATAAAATCGGAATTGTATTAATCTTCCTATGAAATATTGCATTTGCTACTATTCAACGCAATCCATTCCAAAGACGAGAACCAAAAGCAAGCAATAATACTTGGAGTCCAAAAGCATCGAAAAAATATCCCAAACGCAAACAAAAAAAACAATTATCAATGCCATTGAGAAAAATTAAAGCGTAAGGGCAATAAAATGTGAAAAACTTATAACTGTGTAACATGAAATAATTAATGTGCTATAAGTTTTTTGATCGAAACTGGGTAAGATGTACTTGTTGTTCCTTGAAAATGAAATTATTATGACAAATTACAAAAAAAGTAGCATTGTTATTAATCTATCTATTTTACAAATATGAGTCGCAGTAAAAAAACAATTGCAATTTGTAAAATTGAATGGTGTTATTGTATTAGGCAGAAAAGAAGTTGATGTTGTAACCAAAAATTATTGAATATATGTAGCATTTGGATAATTTATTATTCTATCAACTTGAATTTCACAACAAAAGTTGGAATGCAATACAGACACCTAAATAAAAATTATGACATGCGTTATTCCTACATTACGGGTAACGTGGTTTTTTGAATTTGTTGTTTAAACAAATTTTTAGCAACAAATTCACCGACGTTCAAGCATTTGATTATTGAAATGTATTTTTGGATTACCTACATGTAATTTAAAGTCAAAACCATGTCCCAGATCGCTGGCGCCTATTTGTTATAGACGATTATTTTTTTATTATAAACAAAAGAAACGTAAAAAAATTTTTCCCGAAAATAAATTTTTTAACTCGATATTCATAAACTACATGAATGAACGAAGATTCCCTGAAAATTTCACGCCTTTATATCATTAAAACTCGAAAAGTTATGCAATTTTGAACATTTAAAAAAAAAACCGATTTTTTAATCGCAAATATTGGAAATCGCTGGTAGCGACTTCTAAAACTTGTTCGATTTTACTGAAATTTTGAGGAAAATTCTTTTTTTTAGGTAAGCTTTGATATTTTGGGGTGCGTCGCAAAAAATAAAAAAAAAGGTTTTTTTTAATCACTCTATTATACATATATTCTTTTTACAAATTTCTAAATATATGTCAATTCCATAAAAAATCCGCAATACAAAAGCGTTTTATTAATTAATATTTTTCATTTTTTCAGAATTACTCATAATAAGCCGCTTGACGTGCTTCTCTCGTTTTTAAAATGTTTTTTTGGTTTCTCTTTACGTTTTTAAAAAAATGTTGAATAAATATATCTGTGTACACATATTAATTGCCCTCAAATACCAATAAGTTATATATAGAGTGTATTCCGTACGTTTCACATACGATGTGCATAATGCATCATTTATCCTTAGTCCTAAATAATAAGAGAAGCGCATTCCTTACCCCCTCCATGGTTTCTATTGAGCCCGCAGCTGCATGACCGCTAAACTCACCCTGCGTTCCGTAACGCGCATATGCGCGCATTTATCTATAGCATACGTAACATGACACAATTAGGACTCTAATCCTTATATTGTTCACCGAATGTTATTTAAAGTAATATATTATACTATAAAAATAATTATATAATTTATCTGCTAATAAAAAATATATCTGTATGTCGTAAAAAAATTATAATGTAATCTTAATTATTTTAAAGAGATAACTAAAATAAACATATGCTACATTTCTACAAAATTTTATCAGGTACATATAGCAGGCGTTTTATGAACGCCGCCGAAATGTAAACATTTGTGCCTTATGAGTTATGATCGAAGTGGAGCTCAGAATAGGTTAGGGTTAGAGTATCCGAAACACTCGGTCGTCAAGTAGTCAAGTTGTGGGCCGATGCGTCGATACACGGCAGCATTTTCGCCGAAAGATGCATTAGCTGCATTAACATGACAGAAGTATTGTTAACGAAATTTTCAAGTACCTATTTATTAACTCCAGACGAACTTCCTTTTGGCGAGGAAAGGAAATCGATGCAGAGGAAAGTTTAATACGTGGCTCTCTATGTAACCTATACGTTCGCATCGAAGAAGTTTATGCAGATTCGGCGAAAAAGAAGCTATATGCAGTTGATAAATATATTATGAGACTTTTAAGTGTTTCTAGTTTCTAATCACTTTACACTAATCTTTACTCGAGCGTCAAAATGCCTACGGTCATAGCGTTGGACGTCTCTCTCTCAATGAGGAGACCTGTATTGACAGGTGGGACGAATGACAATTTGCAAAATGAACCATTGACACGGCATCACTTAGCGGTGCATGGGATAAACGCTCTACTACACTACTTGCAAGTTAACTCGAAACTAGAATTTGTGTCGCTGGTAAGAAGACAGACTAATGCTGCCAGGTACAATAGGTATACTAATATATGTAAACTTGACGAATTTCAGATTGTATTCTCGTCGTTGTACGAAATAGTTTGCCCGTTCACGCGCGATTACGACAGCATACGTGCAAAGTTGCAAACTATCGAGGAGTGGGACAAGACGTGCATCGAAGGAGCATTGCACGGAGTTAACAATGTAATTATGGCGGAATGGGGTAACGCCACTGCTTGCCAAGTGATATTAATTACGGATGGTAATCCTGGCATAGGACCAATGTCCTTAGGCAATTCTTTGAGTTCTTTGAATGTCGCACAAGACACAAATCCCTTTCCATTACCTTTTCCATATCCGGGGAAATTAAGTATAGTTTGCATCGGGTCGCAGCAGGGTAAGTCGAAACGTAAACATACTTTTATTCACCTTTTATTTCGTATATTTAAATATATCACTCGTATATATGTTTTCAGACCCTAGTTTGCAGATCGGTTTACCTCTCTATCAACGTTTAGTTGATCTAGCTGGTGGCGACAGTATTGTACTAGTTCCTGACCTACCGCTTAGCAAATACTCCGTCGCGGCTTGCTTCCAGAAGCTAGCTGAAGCGAATTATGTTTCCTTCCAAGGATACCTAAAGTGTGGCCATTTAGGCTCACGCATTTTATTATCGCCAGCTCCCATGGTAAATTGAGAAACATCAGAACATGCTAGATTACTATAAACACAGTTGCATAGACACTGCAATACTTCATACGTTTCAGCCTTACACAAAGAAGACGGATTTCGAGTTAACCCCGGGCTTGACAATATCAAAAACCATAGAAATATGTGGATTTATATCTGTAGGAGATGTTGGTAGCCCAAGTTCCATTTCTAGGCACTTAGTATTGCCATTGGTAACAGAGAAAAATTCAAGTATGCAAGGCGTATCGTTAGAAGAGGATTCAGATACCGATGAAAACGGAGACGAGGGAAAAATGCCGTCTTTTTGTGTATTGCTTCACGGAGCACTAAAGGTAATGTCTTGCTCGAAATCTAGCAATTATTATTATTTGCATTTGATTAAGTTGATAGATAATTGATATACTTTGCAGGTGGAAAATATGGCAGCCCTTTGTATGTTGAACAACGAATGGTATGGATTTATATACTCTTGGGCGGATACTAAGAAGAAATCCAACTTAATGCTAACGGTATTAGAGCCAGGATCTGACGTTGTACCGTGGTTAGGCAATTTCAGCAATTTAGGCCCATTAGATACAGTCAAAAGCTCTCCAGTTAGTTTTCCAGTTAGACCAGCTGAAAAGAGAAGCTATACGCAAAATGCTCCTTCATGGATTCGCCAAGTTGGCTTACAATCTGATATTCAAAAAATATTGAGACATGCAAGAAAATTACCGGACAAGACACAGAACTTTTACAAGGTAATGTGATCATTTAATTAGACGGACTAAAAATACAAGGCTATTGCATATAATTTAAATGATGGAATTTTTACGAAATGACTATTTTTTTTGTCGCATAGGAGGTAAACAGATTACGGCGTGCAGCAGCGTCTATAGGATTCATCGAGCTATTAGAAGGATTAGCGTGCATCTTAGAACGAGAATGCACGTTGCTACCACCGAATCTAAATCCCGACTGTACGATCCAAATGGGGCACGTTGCATCGATGATCAGAAAGCCGGAATATCACGAGCTTAGATACAACATTCCACCCGCACGGACGAAATTTCAACCTGGATCATAAGTTGCGATGCAGTAATTGGAATGTTATTACATTTGTATCAAAGCTGGACATTCATACAGCAAAAAATAAAACTTGTATTTGTTATAATCATATGTCATATCCTATAAGAATATCATATTATATTATATATATTACACATCTATCTTATATTTTTAAAATTTTTGCTTCTAGATTTAAGAAAGTATATAGGCCTTGAACACATAGATTATAAAATCATTGTTTAACTATTGTTCTCTGTTATTAATTACTGCTTAATAGATTAAGACTTATTTTTATCACATCACATTATTTATATGACATATCTTATATTCTTAACTTTTTTATATTTCTAGATATTATGTCGTATACACGTATAAGAAAGTGTACAGGCCTTAAGCACATAGATTTTTATAAAATTATATTGTTTTTATAGTATCTTATTATTATAATAATTACTGACAGCTAAACAGATTACGACTGTTAACTGGATTTCAAATTTCTCAATAAATAACACAAAATATCGTATAAACCGTTTGCAGTTTGTATACTGGAGTACTTGTCAAAGTCCGGAACATGCACAAACAGAGTCTTTGTCGGCTCAACAGAAAGGGATTGATAAAATATATATTCGCATAAGTATCTGCCGGCATCGTACGAGACGCAGGCTTTGCATCCACTTCTTTCAGAGTTTTCATTCACACTATCGCAAAGTTTTTCGACATCTATCCCAGTTTCCAGGACACTGCACTCGACGTTCGTTTCATCAGGGCATTTATTATCTATGTCGGACCTCTTGTAGCCGTTGCTGCAGGCGTGACACTCTATCGTTAGAGAATCAGCCTTGTGCGATACACCCACGTGTAGAACAATCTAAAATAGGAAATAATAAGTATATGTGTCGAGAAATTGCGTAGCTCGAGTTGCAACCCAGACAGCACCATGTCCAAAATCTCTTAAAGACGTCTTTTGGACATTATATTATAAAACGTCTTAAAGAGATATCTTAAAGAGGTCTTAAACATGTCTTTAAGATGTTTTATGTCCGATTTTGGACATGCATGCTGTCTGGGAACGCTATACTTAATTACCAATGGATTGTGTTTCTTCCAGAGATGAGGGACACGGTTGGACACGTAATCGTACGAGACCGGGACTTCTTCCGCGACCAGTTCAACGTCGGGAAATTCCACAGAGTTCGTCCACAGTTTCTGCAATTCCTCCACCGCCTCCCAGCTGGCATTCCTCGCGTGAGCGGCAAACGGCCCGAAGCCGGTCACCAGGATAGATTTGGAATCGGCGCCCATTTTGCAACTCGACATTTTCGCGAGATCCTCCTCCTCCGACACCCAACGATTAGTCCGACGGATGCTCGATTCAATCGCTCGCAATTTGATTTCTTATCGGCGCGTTATCGGAGCCGATAACGCTTCGACGTGATGGCAGCCGCCGCACCCAGGCGCGGATCCGCCGAGTGATTTATTGATTTAACGCGAATCACTCGAGTCGAGCGAGTTTGCTCGACGTTCACAGGATGACAGACGTTATTAGGAAGCCTCTCTCAAATATTTATCACGATTGCGCGCCAGTAAATCTGCAAATCTACAAATATCGCGCGCGTAGGACGCGCATTGAACGACGTCCAACGATTTTATGTCTGTGTTGCATTTTATAATCCACGATAGAGTATATATACATTTGTCGAAACGATCCCAAGTGTCAGGGAAATGATCAGGGAATGAGAAATAACGCGTTCCGTGCGGCCGCGTGTATGAGTTGCAGATGTAATACAATAATATGGATATGGAACAAGCAGACTCGATTGTCGCCATTAATTGCTCTTTCGACCTGTTCGACCATTTCGACTTCGAGAATCGTAGTTCCTCGACAGATCCCGAGTCACGGAAGCCCACCTTACGTTTCTTGCGATTATCGAGGTCTGAAGGTGAACTGGTGAATACCGCTTGTGAAATACAATATAGACATAGACTACTGCGGTCCACTTGACGGTACAAATGTTTTCAAGCGTTTTTCTTCTTTTTCTTTCTTCATTAAAAAAAAAGGAGCGAAAAAGAATGCTTCGAAACAATTGTAGCGTCAAGTTGAAGAAAAAGAAATACATACTCTCTAAGGGCCGATATCACAGTCTCCGATTAACGTGATCCTCCGATTAAACTCACTCTGCGTCTCTTTCTAACTGTCCCCCTAGAAAGAGACGAAGAGTGAGTTTAATCGGAGGAACACGTTAATCGGAGACTGTGATATCGGCCCTAAATCTCATACAGTATAGTTTTGCTATTAATATATTTGAGTGATTGAGATAGTCACTCCAAAAAAGAGGATTGTCACTCTAATTTGAGTAAATGCGGGCACTCATAAATTAATTTTTCACTCAAATTTTTAGAGCGGTTACTCTACCGGAGTGATATACGATCTCGACTAAAGCTATAGTGAATCACGATTCATTAAAGATCGATTGATAAATGATGACTCTAACAGAGTGAAATTTTCCACTCAAAATTGTAGTGTGATAATTATTCACTCCTATGGACAGTGATCTATTGCTCATTCACTCAAATGGAGTGCGATTTAACTCCAACGTATAAAGCGCAATTTAACTCTTTTTCAGAGTGGAAAATTACTCAAAGTGCACAGGCTCAATTCACTTTTCGTTACACTTGCATTTCACTCGTTTTGAGTGGTATTTCATTCTTCGATTTTTAGAGAGTAGATTTATATTATTAGGTATAGATTTCGCAATTTGAAAATATAGGGCCGGTATTTCCTAAAGGGACTATCTATTTGGATGAAATTATAGGTATATATTAAGAGAATATATATTAAGAGAATTGTTATATAATTGTCGTGTAAACATTTTTTAATTTTATAAAATTTTTATCATAATTTATCTTTCTGCTTAGCTCCATTTAAAATTCTTATACATTTTTTTGAACAGTTATAACAAAGATATAAAACAACGTTTATTATTTGTTTAAGTATTCTTTGTACGCAAATAACTCCACATTATGTTGCAATATATACAATAATTATTTAGTATTTCTTATTGTAAATATGAAGCTATGTAATAGAAGAAGTAAATGTTACGAAAGCTATACGATTACTACAGCTTCATGTTTACCATAAAATATACAAAATAATTGTGTACTGCAACATAATGTGGAGTTTATTTGCAAAGAATGCTTAAATAAATAATTGATATAACTGCAAATAATTGTAATACTATTATTTTTGTACAAACTTTTGTATAAAAATAAAATACAAAAAAATATAGGTAACCTGAATTATAATTTTTCGAAGAGTACGTATATTTAACGGTTTTTTTTACTTTTTTATATCTTCATTTTATGATTATTACATAAACCCGTTCTTGTACATTCACCATCAATGATACGGATCTGAAAGGGAAATAAAGATTAACAAAAAATCGTGTAAAGCAATTGAACTTTTAGAAATTGTATAACAATTAATGCACATTACTATTATGCCAGTAGTATAATATAAAAATTGTCAAATCTTATTTTCTCACTTTAGAATATTAAATTTATAGCAGTTTTTATATTCACCATTGCCAGTAATCATCAGGTACTGGAACTACAGGCGTTTTAACGTACGTATCGGTACCTGGCAGGAAATACCCGCAATATTCATCCCTGCAGTCTTCTGTGCCCGCTTCAGTGCAGATACAGTAGATACATTCAACACGGTACCATTTGCCCGGATTACATTTTCGCTCACCACCAAAAAAATTATCTACGATGAAAACAAAACTATTAATTCTCAACTAGGTAACTATATACATATTTCCCCAGGTAGCACAACGTCGTCAATTAGACGTCTTTTTTACGTGCGTATTCGTCAGAACGTACGTCAAACTGACGGTCAGTATGACGTCTAAATGACCCTATACTGACGGCCATTTGTCACAGCATAAATGACGTCATCGGATGACGTCAAATTTACATTAGTATATGACGTAAGTTCATAATAATTTTAAAAGTGCTCTAAAAATGACATAAAAATATGATTCATTTAAAGGTATGTATATGCCGTTATGCTTTTGTGAATTAAAAATTTTAGAAAGACAAAAAAAAAAAGAAATATTTATTATGTATATGCCGTGTGCGTACAGCCGCGCACGGTCACCCATTCGAGTTTGTACCGCACCTAACGTCGCTTGACATCGATGATCGAACGGACTAGTTTTTTTTCTTTTAACGAGGATAATTCATTAACTCATATATAAATACATTATATTACTATATACATTGCAGTTCCTGCCTATTTTAGCTTAACCTACTTTGTCAAATAAGTACAAGTTTATCTTATGGCCATCTCCGGTATTTTTTACTTTATTCTCATTACATTATATATCTATCCTTTGGAATATACTTTGTAGGAAAAACATGAAAAAACCTACTTGTCAGAACGGACTAGTGGTGATCCTTTGACTCTGACGCTTCCTTGTTGCTTATACTCCTATATAACATATCTTTATAGTGTTCAAAAATCGTGTAATGATAATAACCGGTAAATATTAAAAATAATAACGTAATTACAATTAATGTACAATAATTATTATTAATATAAAATCAGTATATTTAACATAATATAATATTAATATAATAATGTTAACAATATGAGAACGCCTAAAGACGCTACCTGACAAAATAAAGAATTTATTTAGATAGATAAACAGTTTATTTCTTGCCTTTCGGCATTGAAAGGGGGTATTACAATACAATTTTACAATAATGCCATATCGTTATCACCGTCCGCATTTAACAAAAACAAAAAAGACGCCGCTAGTATACAGAACTACATAAAGATTATACATACTTTAACGCCTATTACTACGCCTGTCCTTTTCTTGCCTAATATAGTTTTTACTCTAAAACGTTCTTTGGTCTTTAGTTCTATTTTCTGCTCTTATTTTAGTCGTATTCTTCTTCTCGCCTCCCGCTTGTTCTTCCATGATGCCTTTCCTTACTCCTGTGATAATTCCTCCCATAGCTCTTCCTTTACTTTTTCTCTCCTGGCGTATTCGCACGTCCAGTTGAATTCTTCTGGCAAATGTTCTTTTATTCTATTCCATCGCTTTTCTTCGATCCATGTTTCCACCATTCCAATTATATCAAATTTCTTTATGTAATCCCAAAAACCGCGCATCCTCATTATCCATGCCTGCAGCATTCCAAAAGCCTATCTTTATCTTCTTATTATCCCTCAGCTTGTCTCGTCTTCTTCCTTCCTCTCTCGCTCCGATCTTTTTCTCTCTTGCAGCCCTCCCTCCCACGAGCTCCGCTCGCGCGGAACTCGCCGGAGCGACCGCTTCAAGTCCTTTGCACTCTGCCCGCCCATTTATGGGCCCGCAGAGCTCTGCCGGCTCCAAAATTTTTGCTCCTTCAGGCCCTCTCCCTCTTTCCATACGAATTTCGTCTCATTTACTTGTAGTTTTCTATAGCCGATTTTCCACCTTCGCTCCTCCTGTCTTCTCCGTCTCTGCTATCAGACGAATTTCCCTCTGTATCTGCCTTTCTTTCCAGGTTAGATCGTTGTCGATGATTATGTTTTTCCCTTTTAGGCTGTTCTTCTTGATCATAACTATCCTTTTCTGTTCCTTATCCTTCAGCTTTGCTGTAACCATATTCGTTCCTCTTTTTGTCCAGAAAGTTTCTATTACTGTTACATCAGCGTGAAGCTCTCTCCTTATCATTTCCTCCACCGCCTTTTCCAGTGAGTCTCTCTGTGCGACCTCCCATCCTTTTATCACGATATTGTTCCTCTTTTCCTTTCTCTCTCTTATTTTTTCCTGCATTTCTATAGTTTCTTTATTTTCTCCTGTAGGGCTCCGTCTTCACCCGCGACTGTATTCTCAATCTTGTACTCCACCGCCTTTATTCTTTCTTCCCAACCGTCTTCCTTTCTTTTCCACTGTTCTTTCAGATCTTTTATCTCCTCTCGCATTCTTCTGAGTTCTTCTTTTATCTCTCTCTTAACTTCCGTTAGCACTTTCATTTCTTCTCCCATTTTCTTATCTTCCTCTGTGCAGGCTCCTGTGTCCCCTTCTTGACTGGAGATCTGTATACTTTCCTCATTTTTTCAAATTTTCCTAGGAGTTCTCTCTCCGCTTCTGCTCTTCCCTCTTCTTCTCTTTTCCTTTTGCTTATTGATGTCTCTGACCCGACGCTTCCAGCTCTCTCTCTCTCAAAAATTCCACAATTGTTCCTTTTCCCTTCTCCTTCTGTTTCTTTTTCGCCGACTGAGCCGCTTTTTTTCCTTCCTGTCCGTTTCCTGTATTCATTTATCACTTTCTGACTTATCGGTCCTCTTATATTTTATAGCATTCCTACCTTATCGGCCAATTATCTAATCTCAGGTGTTGCTTGACTCACCTCCTGGCTTCCGTCTCTCCTTTCTACCTGACTCCGCCGTCGCCTTTTGACCACGTTGCAATCCTACCTGGAATTTTATTGGAAATTTCCTTGCCTCTTTTCTCCTTCCTTCCCCTTCCAATTCTGCTGCCTTTATTTCCTATCGTTCTGCAGTACTTTCTCTCCAATTCCTGATCTTTCTGTGGGGGCCCAGTTGTTATTTCCGCTATTTTCACTTGATTCACACGCGAGCGAGAGATTCCTGACTTTCCTCTACGTGCGATCACGTGATCCCCCAATAAAGAATTTATTTAATGAATCGAATCAAAGTTGAAAAATAATTAGAAATCAAATTTAAAGAAACATAAATCTAAAAAAAATATATTCTTTATGTATGTGCATATATGTTCACGGAGTAAGTTATAGTACTGTATTTTCTATTATTTTAATAATATTTCTGCAATGTTGTTCTAATATTTCAACGAAATGTTGCAATTGTCTCTACAACATTGCATTACAACTTGTAACGTTCCTGCATTCTCTTGCAAGCTTCATGCTGTATGGGTCTGTTTTAATTAAGAAAAACTCAAAAAATAAAAATAAAATTGTCGTGTACCAAATTTGGTCTTAAAATGACGTCTAATTCATGTCCTTTTCATGACGTCATACTTTCGTCCACAATAAGACGCCAAATACACATCATATAAAGGACATATGACGTCTTGAACGAAATATGACCTTAAATTGACGTCAATAAGACCATGTGTGCTACCTGGGTCGCTTGAGCATAGCTTATACAGATAGAACACGAAAGTCACAATAAGATCAAAAGACGTCAAAATGATGATAAAATGATGGTAAAATGACAAAAAAAAATTCATTTTGCCGTCATTTTGACATAATTTTGATTTTATTGTGACTTGCTGTTCTACCTGGATAAAGGCTTAAACGATTGATAACCCAGTGAACACAATTTGATTTGAGACATTTGTGTTGTCTGGGGAATAACAATGCTTGTAAGCACAAAAAGTTTTAGTTACTCACATGTTGGCACTGCTGAAATTTCTGGTACAATCAAACCGATGATGCTGACCATTACAAGTACCACAAGTATTTTCGATGCCATAGCTTCGGTAGCTTTCCGTACGACTCCGAGCACTTTATTGCTTTGAACGTCGACTTGTTTTTGACGAAGCCATGCACGACGTGGCTTTTATATACAGTCCCTTTAGCGTGATGACATTTGAACTATGCCTTCTTTTTCTGATTCTTCCTTTGTACTCTTTCTCGCATGTATTGACAGATAGCGCCGAGCGGCTAAGGCACGTTTGAAAGATTGACGCAGGTTAAAAAAATACAATTTAGAAAATGACGGCATAATGTGCACGTATGTACGATGACGCTAGATAAAATTATCGCGCGTACGTGTATAATTTTTTATTAGCATTTTACCGCTTAATCTTTTCATGACGAATGGCTACTATAGTGGCCGCTGGCCGCCCGCGAGACTGATCTTGCATGTAGCAATCACTGTTGTTGCTAAACAGATGATAGGCAGAGATAACCTCCTCCTATTCTCCGTCCTAATCTCCGGAACAACTGTAACAGTAAAGGGAAACAATTGTACCACATTATTTATAAACAAAATAATGGTTATTTATTGGGTTTAATTAATCAGTCTTACGAGCTTTTTATTAGAGACGTGCGAACTATTCGAATACCTACGAATTGAATCGAATCGAATCGGGTAATATTCGATTCGATTCCAATTCGAATTTCTATGATTCGAATCCGAACTATTCGAAAATTTTGAATCCAGATGATACGAATCGTATACTTATATTGTCAAATTTATGTATGTTTATAATGCATAAAAAATGTACAATATAAACGAATATAAACGATTTAAATTTTTTCCAATATTATTACACTAACAATAAAATTGAAAAGGCACATTTATGATCGGAATTGCAAATAGTTTTTTATAGATGCCGTAGTTTTTTATGAAAGCTCTTATTCGCTCAATCTTCTTTACCTATTGATTGTTCTATCATTACATCTATTTTATATAATTTTTAGTATTTTAATAAGTTGTTAATTGTGTACTTACTCATGTTGACTCTGGTTTATCAAGTCATGATATATTTTTAAATGTCTTCTTAAATTCCAATATCTCGTTAAATAAGATAATATGCTACCACATTTATTACATTTTGCTTTATATGCTTTTTCTGGTAAGTCCGAGTAAAAATGTCGTAGATTGTCAGGTATTGTACGATTTTCGGGAAACATTCAATTTTCAATTCGGGAAAGAAAAATTTTTAAAATACTTTTTTAGGATTTACAAGGTCTCGTGGTTCATAACTTTCACGGTATAACGGTATTTAGCGACTCCAAACCCTTTCTTTGTCATATAAAAAACTTCCTATTCTTCTACATTGTCGGTGACCCACGAGCGAGAGACTCGTGCGACGGCTGCGCCTGAAAGCGCGCCACCCGTGGTACGACGTCGCTCGTCGGTCTGCCGCACGCTGAATCGCGAACATCTATATACATACATATATGTATTCTTGTATAAATGTGTGTGGGAGTGTGTAGAAGTGAATTTGTTCAATAATCTTCAAATATTACACACATAAATATTTAATACACTTTTTAAGTGCAAGGATGTGTAAATTACTATAATAATAATAATAATAATGATTTATTAGATTATTATCACAGGATTAACTTTGGATAATTTCTCTTCTGTTATTTTTCTTTTAATTACTTACATTTTGATTGACGCATTAATTTAAATAATCTCTGAACTTTAACTATTGTTTAAAAGAAATCAATATTCTAATTTTGCCATTGACAATATCTTATTATTAATAGTTCTGATAATATAATTATTAGAAAGTAAACAATTAAACCATAATCCATTTATTTCTAATGAGCTTAAAGAACCATCATATCCTGTCGTTAAGTACTTCCACCCAGTTTAATCAGTAATATAAGGAAATTTACTTTTACTTGTTTTAACAATTATGTATTAAGATATGAGTGCCATGATTTATGTATAGTATTTGCTAACTGATTATTGTTTTCATTAACCTGAAATTTTGAAAAAAGGTAGGAACTTTAACTAATATAATTATTTTATTATTTAGGTTGCTTGCAAGTCTTAACTGAAGAGAATTTGAGATGGTGTATAAAGATATTTATATTGTTCTATATTATCTTATATATTGAATTATTTTTGAAGTAGATTATTGGTGTTATCAGAATTACCAAAATTTATGATATGAGACATAACATTTGAATTTGTTACTTACTAAATGTTTAGATTATTTTGTTAAATATAATAATTATTTGTTAAAAATTATTTATTAAAAAATTATTTTAAAATAATTCTAAAATAACGCACATTAAATATAAAAAGTATTTTGAAACATATTATCTTTATTACAGGTTGAAGACCATCCGGCTTTCATATATTCAAAATACTTTACTCAGAGTTGTCTATGATCCAAATATTTTTAAAATTTGACCGTTTAATCAGTGAATGAATAATTTTTTTTCCTCTTGTCTATATAGTGTGTCTTGTATAGAGTGATAAATGATAAATGATCTATCTTATTGCCGGAATATAAAAGATAATTCTTTACATAATAAACCATGCAGTGGTTGTTTTCATTTCCTTTATTTTATTATAAGAATATAAAAATGCACTTACGTAACACTCATGAAAAATGTAAAGGACACATCGATTATATGCTTACTTTATAACATATGATAATTAAGATATAAATGTAAATTAGTGATATAATTAAAGATAAAATCACAAAACAGAATAAAAAATTAATGCTTTAATTAAAATTATTAATTATTTAGTCATCGGTGATTTAATGATTTTTTTCTGTCAGTGCGTTGTTTTATGATTTCACCTACATTTACATCACTTTAAACTCGATTATTACATGGTGTGCCCGGAATGAGAATGATTTTTTTTACGCTATCCAAAAGGGCTGCATGAGGAAAGTGGGGCTCGAGGTAGTTGAGGGAGAATCTTGGGTATACGGTTGGACCCTTCTCAGTTGAGCCCGCGCCTTTCGAAGGTCGGTTTTCGGAGCGCTGTTTATCCTAAACGACTTCCCTTCCATACGACGAAGCATACTTTCCCATACGTTGTCTTCAACATTTCTAACGTTTCTGAGAAGCTGTTTTTCCAAATTTCACGCAAGATTTAATTACGTAACGCTCCTCTGAATTTTCGTCCACGACAAGAGTGAAAAACAAGGATGCACTTCTGTAACGTACCGACCGTTCGAAGGGTTCGGGCTCAACTGAGGAGGGTCCGACTGTATACCTGAGATTGCCCTTCAACTACCTCGACCATCACTTTTCTCACGCAGCCTTCCTGGGGAGCGTAAAAAAATCTCATTACTTTCCGGACACACCATGTAAATGAAAAACATTATATCTAATGGATTTAAATAATCAGTAAGTTCTTTCAATGCTCAAATTTAATATTTATATCTGTGGCTTATTTGTCGATTTATCTTATTATTAAATTTATAGGAATATAAAAATCTACTAGAAGAAAAAATCGCGACCTGATTAGATGTATAGATAGTTAATGATACGCTTAATTGTCTTAATACATAGATAAATACTTTATATGACACGATACAGATTATACTTTTGTAGAATGGGCAATGCTTAATTCACAAGATTTATCTACATGTTATACTGTGTAATAAGTGCAAAGCGAATAATTACTCGTTAAAATATTGTGATAATGAAGACATAATTTTAGACATATGACTTTTACTTATTCCTTTACTTGACCCTTTACTGTTTTCTTCACTTGTTTCTTTACTGTTTCCTTTACTTGTTCCTTTACTTATTCCTTTACTTGTTTCTTTACTTTTTTCTTCACTTGTTCCTGATGCTTCTGAGTCTTCCTGACGTTTCATCTTTTCTATAGTCGTATCTATGTCTGTATCATTGTCCGTATCATTCAAATCACTGCTTGAACTTGAACCGGTTTTCTTACGTTTAGCTTGATTATGTAGACTGATTAAAGAAAAACAAGAAATACAATGATATTAGTTCTAATTATACACCCTACTCCTTTGAAGGCCAAAGCTACCACTTTAAGGATTTTATCATTCGAACATTTATAGAAGCGATTAAGACTAAAATATTACATAGAATAACAAACGGAATTGCGATTCAAAACACGCAATTTTAATTATAATTGATAAAATAATTATTATATATAAATGCTTTGATTAATATTTGTATCCGTTACATTTTCTTCAGCTATTCAACATTTTATTACTATCTATTTTATATTCTTTAGTATTTTATTAAATTTCTTAATGTATACTTACTCATGAATTGTTTCCAAGCGAGTATTTCGTATAATTGGTATGCTTAATATCTCACCACAAAGGTCGCACATCACACGCATTGGAGGTATGCTTGATGTATCGTCACAACCGTCGCACAGCATACGCATTTCGTCTATTATTGTAAAGTAATCCCAAATCGAAGGTGTTTTCTTTTCCTCCTTCCGCATTTTCTTTCCGTTAATTTGTCTTTAGATTTATATTTCAAGTTCAAACAGAGTTTTGTATTGGAAACTCACACCTGTCGCGGCTGGCGTCCTTCGGCTGACAGGGCTCTAATAAATTTCAAGTTCAACAGTTAATGTTAAGATAAGAAATTCGGGCGTTTTAAAGGAACTGATAAATCTTTACGACCATCTCACCAAGGGAAAGTATTTATAAGATTTGCAAGATTACAGAGACTTGAGGTGGATAAATATAAATTTATTTTACTTACAGAGGCAATTGCGATAACCACGTGGTTGTATTGGGTTCTATTTCATGGGTGAATAATTCTTTGCACAAGTTTCTTCGGCAATCTACGCTGTCCGCAATAAGTAAAAATCACAATTTACGCGATGAATTTATAATGTAATATATATACAAGACGAAACTCCGAAATTAAAATTTACGCAATGAATTTAATATACAGAACAAAACTCTTCGAGGATGACTAAGCACTACGATAGACGGAAGGAAAGTGTCTCTTCCCTTCTTCCTACTTGCTACGCATAGCCACGTGTTCTCCTTTTGTTTAGGGTTTTCTAATCGATAAAGATCGATATTATCGATCTTTCCATGCGCGCGCGTCAGCCGTCGTATATCCTAAAAGGCTGCGCACAATAAGTGCAAATAGAGAACAGTTTAATATTAGCATATGCATTGTGCACATGGCATACAGAATATAGAAGAAAATGTTATCACTGTCAGCGCTGTACCTCTTCTGTGTTAATGAATTACATTTGTTAATGAATTTTATATGTTAATATTAAACTGTTCCCTGTTCCCTGTTCCCTATTTCATTTATTGTGCGCAGCAATTCGCCTAGTTGGTTGATCCTAGAGAGGTCCATGCCACCTCGGCCAATCGATGACTCTCGTTCGATAGAGAGCTCGACGGCGCTCGATAATATACACACAAGTAACGTGAAATTAACAAATATCTAGGATAGACACACAGACAGAAGGATTAACATCAATTGGATGTAAAGCACTCGGCAACTCTTCGAAGAGTAGGAGTCAAGCGTTTTGACGTCGAGGAAAATCTTACTTTCCTATCGCAAAGTGTCCATATAATCTATAATAATCACAGTATCTATAATCAATTACTTTAAAGCAAACCCTGGTAACCATCTCCGATAGAAAACGATTAAAAACGGCTACATCTGTATCGTTTTTAATCGTATCTTATCGGTTCTATCGTTGCATATTTAGAAGACAGATAAAACATTAATCGAATCGAATCGGTTTCTATCGTTTTAGATCCGAATAAGGAAATAACTATACAAATTTTATAGTTATGAATCGTTTTCTATATGTACAATTATTGCCCGTCTGAATCAATCGTATATACACCCCTTATAGAAATTTAATACTGTAAGTGATTTTTTGGCTAGTAATTAATCAGTTAAAAGCACTATTAAAAGCACTGTGAATAGCTTTTAATAGTGCTTTTAATAGTGCTTTTAAATGATTAATCACTAGCCAAAAAATCACTTACTGTATTTTCAAGGATATTTCTACACTGAAAAAAAAATTTATTTAATTTAAGTAAATATATTAACTTGAAATTTATTTACTTGAATTAAATAATTATTTATTAAAATCTAGCAAATTTTTTTACTTTCAAAAAAATATTTATTTGCGTAAAACTAATTTATGTCCTTAATAAATATTTATTTTAAATTAAATAATATTTTCTTAAAACTGCGAAATAATTTTCTTACATGTAATAAATGCATTTATTTAAAAGTAGTAGCCAATTTTAAATAAATTTTTGTTGAATTTAAGTTTTTAAATTACTTGAATAAAAAAATATTTATTTAATTTAAGGAAACCAATTTAGTATTACAGTATTACTAAATTTACCAATTTAGTAATACTGGGATACTAAAAGCAAACAAATATTCACTTTCAATAACGAAATATATATTTGTTTTAATAAATATTTCTTTGACTCAAGCAATTCATTTACGAAAATATCTGTACATAATTAAATATTTTAGGCATATATATTTACTTGATGAAAATAAATATTATTTTGAATAAATAAAATGAAAACTTTGGTTTTTGAACAATTCTACTACAAAATCATTTACTTGATCTGAGAAAATGTTAACTTGAATCAAAGCGTTGGTGTTTGAAAACTAAAAATATATTTCTTTATAATTGGTAAATAATTATGTATTTGAATCAAAGATACCATTACTTTGGAATTAGAAAATATTTACTTTTATCCAGTAAATAAATTACTTTGTATCGATAAATATGTTTGAACAATATTTATTTAAATGACAGAAATCATTAGCTTGGTATCAGAAAATATTTACTTTAAACCAGAAAATACATTACTTAATATCGATAAATATGTTTAACAAATATTTACTTTTCCTAAGAAAATATTTGCTTTGATCTGAAAGAATGTTAACTTGAATCAAAGCATTCGTGTTTGAAAACTAAAAATATATTTCTTTATAATTGGTAAATAATTATGTATTTGAATCAAAGATACCATTACTTTGGAATTAGAAAATATTCACTTTTATCCAGTAAATAAATTACTTTGTATCGATAAATATGTTTGAACAATATTTATTTAAATGACAGAAATCATTAGCTTGGTATCAGAAAATATTTACTTTAAACCAGAAAATACATTACTTAATATCGACAAATATGTTTAACAAATATTTACTTTTCCTAAGAAAATATTTGCTTTGATCTGAAAGAATGTTAACTTGAATCAAAGCATTCGTGTTTGAAAACTAAAAATATATTTCTTTATAATTGGTAAATAATTATGTATTTGAATCAAAGATACCATTACTTTGGAATTAGAAAATATTCACTTTTATCCAGTAAATAAATTACTTTGTATCGATAAATATGTTTGAACAATATTTATTTAAATGACAGAAATCATTAGCTTGGTATCAGAAAATATTTACTTTAAACCAGAAAATACATTACTTAATATCGACAAATATGTTTAACAAATATTTACTTTTCCTAAGAAAATATTTGCTTTGATCTGAAAGAATGTTAACTTGAATCAAAGCATTCGTGTTTGAAAACTAAAAATATATTTCTTTATAATTGGTAAATAATTATGTATTTGAATCAAAGATACCATTACTTTGGAATTAGAAAATATTCACTTTTATCCAGTAAATAAATTACTTTGTATCGATAAATATGTTTGAACAATATTTATTTAAATGACAGAAATCATTAGCTTGGTATCAAAAAATATTTACTTTAAACCAGAAAATACATTACTTAATATCGATAAATATGTTTAACAAATATTTATTTTTTCTAAGAAAATATTTGCTTAAATCAAAGATTTGGTTTTTTGAAACCGACAACATATTTCTTTGTGATCAGTAACAATATTTAATGACCACAGAAACCATTCGTTTGAAATTAAAAAGTATTTACTTAATCTCAGATAATTTTTGCTTAAATCAAAGTGTTAGCATTTGAAAATTATCAATATATTGGCGCCGGAAGCAAGAATGTCCGTAACTACAATTTAATTTTTATGATAATATTCATGTAAAGTTCAGAAGTTTTTCATTTACCGAAATCAAGTTCGTTTTCAATTTAAGTCTTAAACGTATATGATCAAAATATATAGATTTTATGGAAAATTTATTGAAAATTTATGGAAAATATAAATATGATTTGATGGAAAATCTTCTGAACTTTACATAAATATTACGACAAAAGTAACAATTTGCAGTAACGGCACTCTTGTTTCTGGCGGCAGTAAAAATTTACTTGAAACAAAGAAACTTCTAATAAAGAGTAGAAATATATATATAGTTATAATGATAGATACCACAAGCGTACGATTAGCTCAGCGTTAGCGTGTTAGGTTGCGACCCCGAACATCTTAGGTTCAAATCCCGTCGATGCGTTCTCAAAAATTTTAAATAAATGCGTAATTTTAATTAATTGTAATTAAAATAGAATATATATACGAAACAATAAATACAGATTACACTATAAAAATATAAAAAAAAAAAATAAAAACTATTTGAAAATTAAATCGAAATGGTTTTGTATTCTCAAGTAAATATTTATTTTCTTTTGGTTAATATTGATTTGATTTAAGAAATGCAGATCTTGAGGCAAGATCTGATTGTCTTGAATCAACGAAATATTTACTATAAGTAAGTAACAATTCATTGAATTGTAATTCATACATCGAAATGGTTTTGTATTCTCAAGTAAATATTATTTTCTTTAGGTTAATATTTATTTGATTTAAGAAATGCAGATCTTGAGGCAAGATCTGATTGTCTTGAATCAACGAAATATTTACTGTAAGTAAGTAACAATTCTCCGAAATTTAAATCATAAATCGAAATGGTTTTGTATTCTCAAGTAAATATTATTTTCTTTAAGTTAATATTTATTTGATTTAAGAAATGCAGATCTTGAGGCAAGATCTGATTGTCTTGAATCAACGAAATATTTACTGTAAGTAAACAACAATTCACTGAATTTTAATTCATAAATCGAAATGGTTTTGTATTCTCAAGTAAATATTTATTTTCTTTAAGTTAAATTGTATTCTTGATTCAAATAAATATGTGATTAGACCTATAATAAGCAAATCATTTACTTGAAACAAGTCAAATTTCATTGATTATAATAAATTTTTTTTTCAGTGTATAAGGGACGATATAGTATATATCGTTATTTATGGTAATAATTTTACTGTATGCATTAATACGGATATTTAAGAATAAAATGATAGACATATCTCATTGATATTTATATGACTTAACCGAACCAACACATCTATCGTTTCTTATCAGGATTTTCCGACGTACAACTTATCATCTTCTGTACAGCAGCTAATCGGTTCGTTTTCTGTTGTATATCAATGATATAAATTGAATCGTTTGAAAGCCTTCTACTTTGTATATGTTTTTATAAGGTTAAAACGATAGATATCTCGTCGATATTTATACGACTTAACCGAACCGATACATCTATCGTTTCTTATCAGGATTTTCTGACATACAACTTATCATCTTCTTTACGGCAGCAAATCGGTTCGTTTTCTATCGTATATCAATGATATAAATTGAATCCGCATCAACCAAATCGGCGATTAGTTCGCGACAATGCCGCTAGGCCGCGCATGATGGAAAGCGCTTCTTGTATTTAAAATACATCCAGTCATAATACATAAGCAGACCCCCTGCGAGGCGAAAAACAGAGAAATCCAGTATCGTAACTGAAGGGATCTCTTCCTATAAGGACCTCCTGGCGGTAGCCGCCCCGGACACCGAACACCGAGCCCAGCGGCCTCCGACTCCTGGCGCTAGTTGCCCCGTTCCCTGCGTTTTTCAAAACGATAAAAACCGATTGAAAGAAATAAATCGGTATGAATCTGATTTCTTAATTCACGATTCGTAACGATTGAAATGGATTGACTAAAACTAATTCAAACGATTCATTAACCATATTAAAAACGATAGAAATTGATGTGCAGTTGATAAGACATTTACGATAGAATCCCAAGTATTTTGTAACGTGAGTTTCTGATGGAGTATCGTAAATAAACGATTCACTAACCATATTAAAAACGATAGAAACTGATGTGCAGCTGATAAGACATTTACAATAGGATCCCAAGTATTTTGTAACGTGAATTTCTGATAGAGTATCGTAAATAAACGATTCACTAACCATATTAAAAACGATAAGAAATTTTTTATCGTTTTCTATCGTTGGCGGTTATCAGGGAAATTAATCTACAGATTAATCTACGCACTTACAATTAGTGCTCACTATAATGGACATCTTTTTCCTCATTTGCAATAAGCTAATATGTAAGAATCATACCAAGTAATTAAGATATCATCAAGGTACACATTAAATGGTAAAAGAATGACAAATATAAATTTACAGCTACCGAGAAGAACTAAAAGTACAATTATATTTATAAAATTATAGAACATCAAGAACATTCAGCCAAGAGTCATCGAATAGTTAAAGAATGATGATTATACATTCCAACTGCGTTTCAGATAAAAACTAATGAGAAATTCAGCTCTTCCTTTGAAATAAAGACTGGCAGATTCGATAGTTCTAAATTCACGTTCGTTGTTTGTTCTAAACCATCAGATACACCAATCATGGTCGCCGTCGCCAGCATCATTAATTGGGGTAACACCTGTTATATGAGAAGTATATATAGAGATATGTTATATATAGAGACATTATATAAATATATTTTTTCGCTTCTAAATGTTCGAATATTAAGATTCTTAAAGCGGAAGTTTGGTTTGGCTTCCAAAAGAGTATATAAGGTGCATAATTAGAACTAATATCCTCGTATTTTTTATTTTATTAATCAATCTACATGAATGTAGGATAACCGGCCCAAGTTCAAGCAAGGATGATACGAACAACGATACAGATATATGGGTATATAAAAAAAGCGAAACGTCAAGAAGACTCAAAAGCATCGTCTAGGCATGAATCGGGCCGCAGTCTAAGAATATGCACAAAATGGCACAAGAAACAAGGAACAAGTTCTTAACGAGTAATTACTCGATTTGAATTTATTACACAGTACATGTAAATGAATTTTGTGAATTGCTTGTTCTATACAAGTGTAATCTATATCGTGTTATACAAAGTGTTCATCTATGTATTAAGACTTTTATATGATTATTTAAATCCATTAGATATAACATTTCTCGTTTGATAATTGAGTTTAAAGTGATATAAAATGTACGTCAAATCACAAAACAACGAATACATTAAAAAATAAACATTTGTAGACTTATTTCTTCCATTACTATAGCTTCATGTTTACAATAAGAAATACAAAATAATTTTGTGTATTGCAACATAATGCTGGAGTTTATTTGCAAAGAATATGCTTAAATAAATAATAAGCGTTACTTTATGTTTTATATCTTTGTTAAAACTGCTTTTCGAGAAATAAAGACTTTAATTTAAGCGCTAAGCAGAAAGAGAAATAATAATAATTTTATAAGATTGAAAGAATTTTAATTTACAGAACAAGGAAATAGAAGGTATTTAAGTGCAAAGTTACAAGTTTACAAGTTTACAAGAAACATATTTAATATATATTATGAAAATACAGAATTATTCGGTTATTTCCGGCTAAAATTGTTGGCCACTTTTCTCAGTAACAGTTACATTCATTATTCCCATTATTCCCAGGAATCCCAAAGCGATGGAAGTGTTTGTTCAACGGGTTCCCAGAAATCATCGGGCGCCGAAATTTCTTGCACTTTAACCATCTGCCCTCTATTTGGATCAAACACCTGGCAGTAATGCCTGGTGCATTTTTTTGTGCCCTCATCACAGTAACAAAAATTACAGTTAGTATGATAACTTTTGCCCGGTACACATTTCCGATCAAGACCTATTTGCAATAAAAACAAAATTATTAATTTCTAGACAACTGTATACATATATATTTTGCTCGAGCACAGCTTAAACGATTGGTGAATAATACTTAATTGTAAGCACAAAAAATTTAGTTACTCACTTGGCGCAGCTGAAATTTCCGGTACGATCAAACCGACGATGCTGACCATTAAAAACACCACAAATACCTTGGATGACATGGCTTTGGCGCTTCGTACGACTTGGAGTACTTTGTTGCTTTGGACGTCAACTTCTTTTTGACAAGACCATGCACGACGAGGCTTTTATATACAATTTCCTTAGGTCTCATAGCGTGACATTTGAACTGTACTTTCCTTTTTTGATTCTTCCTGTATTCTTTCTCTTTTTGTATTGACGGATAGCGCCGAGCGGCTAAAGGGACGTTTGAAGGATTAACGCACGTTCAAAAAATACAGTTTAGAAAATAACAGCATAATGTGCACGTGTGGGTAAATATGCATAATAGGGGACCCAGCCCCAATGACCTTGACCTTGACATATGTTGTCAAGGTCACCCTCCTGAGTGACCTTCGGAAGGTTTTAGCCGTCGCCCGTATTCGTTAAAAAGTTATTAACAAAAGAAGTTTCGAAAATATAGTAGTTATTTTAAGTATTGAGAGGCATAAACGACTAATATTACGTTCTTTTTTTTAAAGCAGAGAATACCTCGTTTCGCGTGAAACTACTTTACCAAAACACAACATTTAAAGCAGTAAATTGTTGATAAATTGAAGTCTTTTTGTTAAAGCAGAGAATACTTTATTATAGGTTAGTGACGCGCTTTAAAAGTATTTAACTGTTTAAAGCGCGTCACTAATCTACATAGGTTAGTGACGCGCTTTAAAAGTATTTAAGTGTTTAAAGCGCGTCAACTAACCTATGTAGGTCAGTGACGCGCTTTAAAAGTATTTAACTGTTTAAAGCGCGTCACAAACCTATAATAAAGTATTCTCTGCTTTAACAAAAAGACTTCAATTTATCAACAATTTACTGTTTTAAATATTGTGTTTTGGTAAAGCAGCGACTTTCTTACGAAATAAAGTATTCTCTGCTTTAAAAAAAAAGACGTAATATTAGTCGTTTATGCCTCTCAATACTTAAAATAACTACTATATTTTCGAAACTTTTTTTGTTAATAACTTTTTAACGAATAACGAGCGACGGCTAAAACCTTCCGAAGGTCACTCAGGACGGTGACCTTGACAACATATGTCAAGGTCAAGGTCATTGGGGCTGGGTCCCCTATTATGCATATTTACCGCTTTTCGTGACAATTAAGTGGCCATTATAGAGGCCGCCCTCGAGACTGATTCTAAAATTATCCTAACTAAGTAATAATCTCTGCTGTTGCTAGACAGATAACGTCCGACTCGTTGCGTACGCGTAACAACAATAGTCATTTATTTCTTTATTAACTCTCGCCACCCACCTGAGGTCTTTTTTGACCTCACGCACCTGAAAATAGCGATATTTTCTATTTTTATTTTTTGGGGGCTTTCAACTAGATATGTTTTTTTCATACTTCATACTTTTAGTGTTCTGTAATTTTTATTCCCTAACTGTTACATGTATTTTCTTATTATAAAACTTATGACCCCGAGACTGGGGTCAATTTTGACCCCAGTAATGTATATAATAGTAAATTTTTCATGTTTCGGTGTAGTTTTACAAGCACTGAAGACTAGAAGATACTCTATGTGTAGTTTTATAAGTACACAGAAAAAGAAAGAACATTCTTATTTAGAGAATATCTTTACTTTCAATGTAAATCTTAAAATAATTACTTAATGAATTATGTGATATTCTTTCTTGTGTAAAATTGAATTTATTTAATTTTTACAAAATAAAATTGTAACATTGTCCTATTGTTTAGATTATTAAAGGCAATTATGTTGCTTTTTTTTTAGAATACGCGAAATATTCTCGTATCTGATATGCATATCTGAATTTGTAATTATTGTATGATACAATTTTTTTTAATTATTGTATAATACAATTTCGTCGATAGGTGTTAAGAAAATTTATACACACTGCCATAAATTTTAAGATAGATAAATCAATTAAAAATAAGAAGCTGCAACAAGGTGTTAGCGTTGAAAAACTTATATTTGTGATAAATTAATCTACAGACGTTTCGGTCTATACTAGACCAGTATAGACAGGGCCGTGCAAAGAGTTTTTGGGGTCCTAGTGCAAAGGTAAAGAGAGGGATCCTTTACCTATTTATAAATTATAGTAATTATATTATTAAAAAAGCTTTAAGAAGATTAGAAAATATAATAAAACAGTATAATTAAAATTATGTTTATTTATAAGTGAGTACATGCTTAAAAAGAACAATAGAATATAACCAAATTGTACAAAACATAAACAAAATTTTATAAAATGTAAATAGAACAGATAGAAATTTATAATTCATAAATAGACCTCTACAACAGAATTTTATGTGAATTTTATAAACTTTTTTTGATCCAACTATTGATTAAGGAATCAAAATTACAATCTTTGACTATTTCTTTTACAATTGATGACATTGCACAAGCATTTAGCCTTTCTTGCACCATTAGTACAATAGATCGTAAATATGATTTTATCAATTTTAATTTATTGAAACTTTTTTTAGCAGATGCTACAGTTACAGGTAGAGTAAAATATGATCGTAAGCTATATAACTATATTCGTAAAATATATTCGTAAAGCTATAACTATATTTGGAAATTGTTGGTGTAAAGTAAGCAGAGTTTGTTTTACATATATAACGCGATTTATTCAGATTACTATCGATTATGATTACAATGGATTACACGTGGTCAACCGCACGACGCCAGAAAGAGAACTGAAGAAGAATCTATAAGTAATGTAACAGAATAGATAGGCGTCGATAATATCGCGATTCGTTAGTTCGAGTGGAGGCACTTCGTATCTCCAACAGAAATATTTCTTTTAAATTGTTTTTTATTATATGGAGAGGTAAAAGTCATAGTGGTGTAAGTCAAATTTTTCAAATTTTTTCTCACGTGCATAGATGCAATCTATACAATATATAAATTGCATCTATGCACACGAAAAAATATTTTTAAAAATTTGACTTACACCACTGTAGATTTTACCCCTCCATATAAAGTAATAATTCTTTTGGAATATTAATATTATTTATATTTTATAAAAAATATTTTAAATGAGTAATTTCCGAGCAAATATCTGTTGAGACGTTATTTGAATGTCACATAAAAATCTCTTACGCTATTTTCCAATTCTATTATTTTTAATAGTATTAGTTTTATTTTTAATACTTAGTAAAAAAATTAAATTTTTTTGTTGCTTTAGGAAAGTTTTTAAAACATTATATGTATTACTTTATCATAGAAAGTTAAATATAAAAGTCGTTCGATTAGGTAAAAGATTGCATCATCGATATACAATATTCACATTAAAACAATGAAGATTTCATTAAATTTAAATTATTACTTTATGCATTATATAAAATATAAATCAATATAATTTACATACAAAATAAAATTGGATATAAATTAATTTAGATATAAGAAAGATATTACTATTGCGAATTAATGTAAGAGATTTAACATTATATTTTCGTGATGTTGAAACGACCCGTCGATGGTGCGATATCATATTACGTACCTTGATGCAAGTGCAAGCATATTCTATTGAATTCGAGCATTTGGAAAGTAAATGACCGCGCAAAATTTTCTACGCGGGTGGCATACAATACCTACTGACCCAGAATGTCCGAAAAATTCGGTCAGTCGTTGAAATTGCTAATAACAGCATTTTTATAAAATGCTGCCGTTCGAATATATACACTACCGCTCATAATTATTCAAACGACAGATATTTTATACCTTATTCCGGTTTAAAAATTAAATAAATGTCCTACAAAAGGTGGAAAGTATAGTAGAAAGAGCAAAATACTTAGGACAAAAAGAAAAAGGAAAACGACTGAAGAGTCTGGCCAGATTTAAATGTTGCAACGAATGGAGAAGAAATAAATACTGGGAAGAGGACAGTAAAAAAAGAATGCAGATTATGTGGAGAAAAAGAGGAAACTTGGAACCACATTTTGATTGAATGCATAGAAACCAAGACAATTGACGTACCGGAAGCAGTAATAATGTCAGAAGGAGGAGAAGAAATAGAATGGATGCTGGTGTTACATCCTGTGGAATTCGCGATTTCTTTCTTCCATAAAAACCTTTCGTAAGATGTTTTTGCAATAGAATTGTTTTTGGGATGACGAGAACCAAATAATATTTGTCGATCGGCGGGCAGATTACTGATGATAATGAATCACCATTCTTTTTGATATCAAAATCAAATAAATAAGTGTATTAATTGTGAAACTGCGCCGCCGGTCAATAGCAGTCATTCCCAGAGAAAATTCGTGAAAAACACTTGACGCCAGACAATAACAGATAAGAACGAGACGATAGAAATTCCGAAATCTAGCTTCTCGATCGTCTTCGTGAGAAAAACATGTTTTTCAGATGATGACTATAACAAGAGTCATCATCAGAAAAACAAGTTTCCCACCAAAAAAATTGAATTAAGACATATTCCTTGATAATCCATCCCTAAAAATCATATATAAACCGCGACAGCGGGACACCGATTCGATTCTGAAATTCTAAACAGTAGAGTCCGCGTCCAACGGGATTCATAATACAATCGCTTCTGGTCTCGACCCACGCCGACAATTTTATATTTATTATAACTAAATTCTGTGCGCGTTAAGTCTCAACACGAAATCACCATGCCGATGAAAACCACCACCGATCTGCAGAGCCACGAGATCTTGAAACTCCGTCAAGAAGAGAAAACGCTAAAGGCCAGCAAGTATTAAGTTCTTCAAATTTTCTCTCTCCTTTACCTTTTCTCCTACAAAAGGTTTATCGATTTATCGAATCCTCGGATTTCATTTATCAAATTTTGTCTCAACTCTACCGCAGATTTAATATATATATATATATATATATATATATATATATATATATATATATATATATATAATTAAATAATTATGTATATTTAACCGCGAGATATTTGTTTATTTTATTTTTATTGCGGTCCGACATACAGCCCACATTTAATCTATACTAATATATTTTACTATAAATGTTTTCAATTCTCCGTTCAATTTGCATGATCCTCGATATGTACATACACTACACTAATTTCTCTTTTCTTTCTTTTCCATGTAATTTTTAACGATTCTGTAATAATCCGAGCAGGATGTCAAGTTTAATTCAGATTCTTTTCCTTCAAAACCCTGTTCGATGACCTCCGTACCATTGTCCCTTCCCACACACACGCATGCACCTCACACTCGTATATATGCGTAGATAAAATGATCTGCCTACCTCTCTATTGTAATTATGCTTAAATTTTATTAGATCCTTTTTTTGTAACAAATGTTTAAATATCTTCGTTATTAATATATATATATATATATATATATATATATATATATTGTAAAATGAATACCAGTCACTTCATAGAATAAGACCTCGTCTTCAGCTCCCTCGCTCTCTCGAAAATCGCACAAGGTCCGATCCCCGGTAATAGGGATAATATCCTTGACCGAAAACAGGACCACGAGTGCATGAAACTCACAGTAGGCGTAATAGCGTCCCTTCTGGACGTTGACCCATGACTGGAGTTTCCCGAAACGAGCATTCGTCTCGAGGCACACGCCTTTTCCAGCGTGCACCCGAGATACGATAAGATCTCGTTACGTCTTCCTATCTCCCCTCCTTTAGATAGCCTTTCCCTGTTGCTATCCTTCAAAACATAATATTCTACAAATTCTAGAGTTTGACGTAACACTGGAAACCATCAAGTAAGGAGCGAAAAATAACTACATAAAGAACGAAAGAAAGATAAGCAGCAAGAAGAATGAAGAAAACACGAAGAAATGTAAAAATATTTTTCTATAAATATAAACACTGTATGCATAAGGAAAAATTAAACAAGCAGAATCATGTATCTCGAGAAGGAAATCATTATCATCAAATAAAAAAATTATTTAATTACATTCAATATTATACGAAGTAAATAAAGTAGTGGCAACATTGTCATAAGATTTGATTACTCTAATATTACTATTGATCTATAAAGATGCTAGTTGCATTTATTTTACACAAGAATTATTAATTCACACAAGGCGACACAGTCCATTCTATCAACCAATAAAAGTAACATTAATTATTTTAATAAAATGTTATCTGTGCTAACAGCAGTATGGGACATTTATTTAGTTTCTAAAATCGGAATAAAGTATTTAATATGTACCGCATGAGAACGATGGTTAGGTACTCTTTTCGACACCAAGAGGCTCTCAACAAGATTACTTACCGCATACCGCACATGTAATTAATCGGCTTAATTATTTATTATAATGCAAGACATTATTTTTCAGTTATTTTTTATTGGAATTCGACAATTGTTATTATTAATTTGCGTTTTACCGTTTGAATAATTCTCATCTTTATATTGCACACTAAAGATATCGTATTGAAAGTCAAAACGTTTGTTATTTATTTTACTAATTTATAATGATGGATAAGGAAGGAAATGGATGGAAGTAAGAAGGATAAGTGCGCGAGCAACAGACGGCATTCAGATTACGAGAAAAGAGACAAGAGTAACTTGCATCCATATACTTTATATCCATCGTGTTTGATTACTGAAATATATAACTATCTGTTATGATATAATACATCACACACCCCTAACTTTCTTTATAAGATTTTACTTCTTTTTGCAGAAATTATTGAAGAATATAAAACAATTGTAAAATTTTATTTAAAAAATTTAAAATTATGAAACTGCATGCAAACAAAATAGCAGCACTAAGTACAGCTTCTCTTATTACGTATTATAGGGTAAAGTGCATATTTCGGATCAGATCCTAATTCGAATCAGCAAATTTGAAATGCCTCATCTCTAGCCGACTGTATTCATCATATGTGGATTTTTTTTCGCTATCGTCTACACTCTACAGCTATCCCTTTTAGCTATAGACAGTTAGTGAAAAAAATCCACATATGATAGGTACAGTTGGCTAGAGAGGCATTTCAAATTTACTGATCCGAATTAGGATCTGATCCAAAATATGCACTTTACCCTGTTTATGATTAATACACACATTTAACTGTACGTACATATTCTTTTCCATAGCTTCTATCTAGGAGTTCTCATTAAATAAATTTTCGATAAAACTTTCACTCTTTGTTCATTAATTAAAAGTTATTATATTAACAAAAAAAGTTAACAAAGAATGTACTTAATATAATCTGTTGATGTACGAAAGAGATTTATTTTATTTTATTATACATATATATGTATATGTAATGTAAGATGTGTGTGTAATATTTTGTATTAGAGATTATATTAAATTTGTACATAGAATACTCGTTTTATTTAACAATAATTGATTTTTTGGTATTAATTTCAGAAAAGAAATTTTGTAAAATAAAAAGGTAATTATTTACAAAAGGGACATCCTCCCCGATGACCTTGACCTTGACATATGTTATCAAGGTCACTCTCCTGAGTGACCTTCAGAAGGTTTTAGCCGTCGGACATTGTTTATTAAAAAGTTATAAACAAAAAAAGTTTGAAAAATATAGCAGCTATTTTGAGTATTGGAAGGCATAAATGACTAATATATATGTCGAAATAGTTCACGCATACACTTTTCACGCGAGACGAGTTGTCACATGGGTTCGTGGCGCGCTTTACAAGCTCGTTTAAGTCAGCGCTAACCTATGTAGGTTAGTTGACGCGCTTAAACACTTAAATACTTTTAAAGCGCGTCAACTAATCTACATACTTGACGCGCTTTAAAAGTATTTAAGTGTTTAAAGCGCGTCAACTAACCTACATAGGTTAGCGCTGACTTAAACGAGCTTGTAAAGCGCGCCACGAACCCACGTGGCACCTCGTTTCGCGTGGAAAGTGCATGCGTGAACTATTTCGACATATATATTTGCTGCTATATTTTTCAATCTTTTTTCGTTTATAACTTTTTAATAAACAATGACCGGCGGCTAAAACCTTCTGAAGATCACTCAGGAGGGTGACCTTGATAATAACATATGTCAAGGTCAAAGTCATCGGGGAGAATGTCCCTTTTGTAAATAATTACCAAAAATTTATAAATATTTAATGAATAATAGTTATAAAATTAATGTTACGAATGGTTATATATATTGTCTATTAATTAGCTACCGCGTCGCTTGATAATATTATTATAATTTTTAATAATATTAATACAATATTCCAGGAATATTGTGTGCTTATAGGGTAACCTCTATTTCACAGAAAATTAACTTTAAATTGTATCGTTTTTTTAAATTGCTTCATGATCGTTCCCGCAGCGCGATAATCGCGCATATCATAAAAGACGATGAACCGTCGCCGCCAAGACTTAAAAATTATGAAACTCGCTGTTGCTTGTTCCTAAAAAATATGATTTGTTTTGCTTACAAAATTTTCCATAAACGAGCCTATTGCTTCGTATTTCATGCTCTTATCTTACAGATTTATTAGCAAGAAAAAGAAAGAACGTTGTTAATTTGACCGCGGCGCTTTAAAATGGAATTATTGTTACAAAATTTTTCTCTGATAGCTAATACACTCTACAGTACGTTTACAAATTAACTCATAGCTGATACATTTAACATTAACAATTTAAAACATTATTAACACTACAACGCCATTTATTCTCGAATATTATATATTTTTAATAATATGTATCAAATTTGATCTTTCTCGATCTTTACATTTAGGTATTTGACATCACGCATCAAGATAACTTGAATAAATTTAATCATAATAACCTGTCATTTATGAGTTGTTAAAACATGATTCTCGCGCTCACAGTTACTCCTCGCAGTACGAATTGAGCCAAGCGAGAGAACCAATCAGCATCGCGGAAAAGCGGCAACAATTCAATCTCTTACGTGCCTTTTTTAAGAGTAGATATATTATAAAGAGATATCGCTGTTTTCTGTTTTTTTGTAAGAAAAAGAGAAGAAAGGATAACATTTAATGTAAAATAACATTTTATTTTCATGAAATTTAATATTATAAATACGTTACAATTTAACATATACTTTGCTTTTAGGTAGCGTCCATGTGTTACAATTTTGCGTTAATTTTTTACATATTACTAGTATTATTTATTTACATATTTTCTTTTTGTTAAATTAACATAAAAATTAGAGTAGATAAATTAAGACATGTGAAATGTGTTAAATTAACATAAAATTGTTTAATATGTAGGGGAGACTGGGGCGGAGTCGTCACCGGGGCGGAGTCGTCACTACAATTATCTCGAAATCTGTATGTTGTGTGAACTCGCCATTAATATTGTAAACACTACTTATGGTACCCATGTGTCCAACGGAGTTTAATGAGATTATATGCCATGTTGTGATTTTCATTAAAACAAACGTGTTTTCGGAGGTCAAAAGTAAAATTTTTTGCGCATCGAAAATTTTAAATATTTTAAACATTATTTTCTCTCCGAATCTCGAGATAAGTAATTCTGAAGAGTAATGGATCCCAATCAGCAATATAATATTTAAAAAATGTTTTTAAAAAACATTTAAAAAACATTTTTCAAACATTTTTAAAAACGTTAAAAATAATGGGATAAGTTCCCTTTTTTTCATTAAAAAAACATTTTTTTTAACGTTTAAAATAATATTATTTTAACGTTTAAAAAATATTATTCTAACGTTTAGAAAAATATCCCGACATAAAAAAAAATCATATTTATTTCGAAATTTTATTACTATTTTTTAACTAAATTTGTTTCTTAAGATGTAATCTATGATTATAAATATTTTCTCGTATTTGAAAAACAGTAAAAACACACTTACCTTAGTGGGATTCGAACTCGAGACCTCGGGACCTCTGGATCGTGAGTCAACTGCCTTACGTGGTAGACTACTTCTTAATTTGATGTAAGTGTTATATATAGTCTACATATGTCATAACCAGCGCGAATATATAATTTTTCAAAAATCATTTTAAGAAACAAATTTAGTTTAAAAGAGTAATAAAATTTTGAATTGGATATACGCAATATAATTTTTTCTTAATGTCGGATATCTAAGATAGGATCAGGTTAAATTGATACAACATTGTCCACAGTAAAATATATTAGAGTCAGGCGTTAAAATAATATTATTTTATATAACGTTTAGAAAAATATTATTTTAACGTTTAGTAAACGTTTGTTTTAACATTTAAAAAAATATTTTTTTAATATTTGAGAAACGTTTATACATTGAAAGGTTTTTTTAATGATTTTAAAAATTTGTGTTATATTTGATTTTTATATTTGATTTCACAATAATGTAAATAATTTAATGTTGAATAAATGTGAAATTAATGTTTTTTTAAATTATTATTGCAAACGAATAATTAATGTGACATAAATATTAAATAAACGTTAAATAAATATTTTTTCTAAATCATTATTTTAAATAAATAAATAATGTAGAATAAATATTAAATTAATGTTGAATAAATGTGAAATAAATGTTTTTAAAAATTATTATTGCAAACGAATAATTAATGTGACATAAATATTAATCAATAAACGTTAAATAAATATTTTTTCTAAATCATTATTTTAAATGAATAAATAATGTAAAATAAATATTAAATTATTGTTGAATAAATGTGAAATAAATGTTTTTAAAAATTATTATTGCAAACGAATAATTAATGTGACATAAATATTAATCAATAAACGTTAAATAAATATTTTTTCAAAATCATTATTTTAAATTAATAATTAATGTAAAATAAATATTAAATAAATGTTGAATAAATGTGAAATAAATGTTTTTAAAAATTATTATTGCAAATAAATAATTAATGTGACCTAAATATTAAATAAACATTAAATAAATATTTTTTCTTAAGCATTATTTTAAATTAATAATTAATGTAAAATAAACGTTTAATAAACATTAAATAAATATTATTTGTACAATAAACTGTAACAATGTATAAATACTGAAAAAAAAATATTTAAAAAACATTAAAAAATATTGTCTGCTGATTGGGATGATGAACACGAATCCAGTGAAATTTGTTTATTTTCGTTGATTTCTAATATTTCATGAGCGATCAAACTTAAAATCTGTGTCCGGGGCGAAGTCACCTTGCCATATCATGGAGACTTCGGGCGAAAATCAAAGTCAAAAAAGCATCAGTGGTCGGATTTCGGCGAGGACTTGGATAATATGTGCTGCGTGTGCTCAGAGACGACAGAATTGAGCTGACGAGAAACAGTGCATTTCGTGCGAGCGTAGGACACATAAGTGTGTGCGCTTTTCTTGTAATTATTTTCCGTTATCGTGTTTTTAATTAATGTTTCCATTTTTCTATTAAAAAATAATTAATAAAATGTATCCTATAATTTTTCATGATCGAAATTATGAATTTTCATTTAAAATTCAGTCCGAAATGGAGTGTCAATTCCGCCTCGGCAATTTTGACATTTCAATTTTTGCACCTTTGTCGTTTTCACTCTATACCAGTTGAACAAAGCGACGTAGACCAAAAATGTCCCGATAAATTTTGTAGCCAAGGGTTCACTCTTCACAATGGTATACCACATTTTACTAAAATTATTTGTTTTGTTGTTAAAAATCGGCACCAAAAAAATAGTGACGACTTCGTTCCGGTCTCCCCTACTATATAATATTTAATACAACTAGAGATTATATTTATAGAAATTTTAAAATAATTCATCCTACATGTAATGAACATTATATTTTGATTAGAATTATAAATACAATCCGGATTTTAAAAATATAATACTAGTACGCGAATTATCCAAATAATTTGAACGCTAGAATTTGCCTAAGCGAAAATAATTATTTCGAATAATTTTTATATTCTAGTATCCGGATGTGTTTTACAACTCTAATATATGTATACAAAATTAAAATTTCAATACAAACGTGAACATTACATAAGACGTTACATAAAATACGTAAATGAATTTACATCGATATAAAAAAATTCATCGTCAGATACTTGGCAATGTTAGATTAACTAGTAAGTAATGATTAAAGCAAGGAGTAAATCACATATTTATAAAATAATTAATGTTTAATTCATAAGATCGTTTTACGGTATGCAATAACGTAAAGCGACTAATTACTCGTCAAATGGGCCTGTTTACTGATATATTCTATTATCCATGACAAGACTGTTGCTATTGTTGGTGTTACATTTAAAACAGCCTCCAGATTTGATACGGCGTTCTAGATCTTTGTTGTTCACTATTGGACCTGTACATATGTAAAGAACGATTAAAAAGTCGGAAAACTACTAATGTAATTAGAATTACAAGATTGCTGTTATATATGTCATTTGATCATAGAATCGTGACTCTTATTATTCACATTTCTTAAAATGGATTGTTTAAACACAATTATTACTATTTAAATCTTTAGTACTTGCGCAGTTATCTGCGTAAGAGAATATCTATCAATCACTGAATACATTAGATAATCGGAAATAAATAAATAAATTACAGTATATTTATTAATTAACAATACTTGAAATAACCTATATTCAAGTAATATTGTCTAACTCAAATAATTATAATATTTGTAAAAAACTAATGTTAAATATTAAACTGATACAGTCTCTATATTTTTTAATGTTATATATTACATTTTTTACATTTTAATTGTAACAAAATAAAATATATTAATAATTCAGGATAAATTGGAATAATCAGGAAAGACTAATATCTGAGATATTTACCACTGTTGATTTTCAAATGATTGTCCATGTGTATTATCCTGATGAGAACTTGGTCCGGCATAATTTTCCTCATCTACAGATTGTTGCAACATTCGATCCGCGTTATTATCTTCGGTTCTTTCTTCACATCCTGAATATTTATCTATATTATGACGTTTCTTCAAGTGAGATTTTAAGACATCTATTCCTTCAAATATTTTAACTTTGTACCTGCAACATTGCAATTTGCAATATGCAACAGAGTTTTCGAATGTGTAATTCTGCGATAACCAGGTAGGTACCAGTAATTTCTCCTCGTATTGCAGCTACTTGTTCTTTATGACACAAATTCATATGTCGGTTTATAGGTCTTCTAAATGCATTCTTAAGTGATCGGCCACAAAGTTTGCAACGTGCAATATACCCTTCTTCTCTTGAGAAATGTCGCCGAAGTAAGTAGGTATCGTTTTTCCATTTTAAGAGATCTTTTTCATCATATATTTTATGATGTATAATTAAGTGTTTTTTTGCATTGTTAAAATGATACGCATTAATGTCACCACAAATCTTGCATTTTATTTTAGTAGCGTTTAATTTTTCAAAATGCTCCCATATCGGGCTAACTTTCCGCGACGACATTATGTTAGCTGAGCTAACTTAGCTCAGTATCACGGAGTGTATATCACTAAATATGACATGTCGACTACCAAGAAAAACGTTCGGTGAAATTGTTTGGGGAAGGTCTACAGACCTTTACTGAACATAAATATTTATATTGTGATGATGTTGGAATTTTGCTAATAGATAAGTCAGTTAGCTTTATTTCTGATTATACAATCCTGTAGTAATCAAACATTTAGATTAAGGTACACGTTTTGCCACATTGTCAAGCTAAAAGATAAAGCTTAGCTGTAAAGGTTATTGTAAAAGTTTGATTATACATTAAATTTGTTTTCTAACTTTTCGCCTATACGATTATTACAATACTGATTATAATAATTATTTAAAACAAAAAGTGATGTTTAAATTTTTAATTTATATTGAAAATATTAAACTGCAGATAACACATAAGCTGTTAACATTGGTGTCCGTATGTGAGATTAAACGTGCAAAGTTTACACAATGTCAATGACTGGCTTTAATGATTCTGAAATAAAAAATTATCAGAACTTGACATAGACTTAAGTAAATTACGTTATTCAACTTAAATAATTCTTTGCCTAGCATCTTCACCTATAGCATTTCCTCCTGCTGCTCCTCGTCGTTTCTCGCGATGGCGATCAGCTGGACTTCCGGAGTTGCCTGTGATATAGATTGTCTGTCAGAAGGTGTTGACAGATCTTGGCTTGAATTCGATATTACGGACTTCGTCTCTTGTTTGTAGTTTTCAATGTTCTGTGATAGAACCATCTCATCTTGCATCCACTGGACAGACAATTTCTGCCTTTTCCTGGAAAATAGAAATTTTACGTCAGATTACAGCAGACATAAAATTAATCTGCAATGTAATCCATTGAAATTTTATTTGTGTGTATCAGCACATAGTTTTAGTTAAAGTGTTTACACGACAAATATTAATAAATAGATCAATATTACTCTATTTTCTAAAAAAAATTAAAAAAACACCACCTTCGGTACAAGTAAAAAGCTGCGCCTGCCACAATGAAGAATAATATAATGGGTATGACCCATGCTTCGTGATGCTTCGTCGAATTCTCATCGATGCGAAACAATTTTGCAAGCATGATCGGCTCGGTAGACGAATTCTGTTCGGTTACGATAATCACTATTTCATAAAACCCTTCATGTTTTAATGAGCAATTCCTCGCATTGCCGTTAATTCTATTGTCGCCGATTCTGAATCGTTCGCCAGCAAATTCTTTGATCTGCCACAATTGAAAACAAGATATTTGATTCCAAAGGTATGTATGAAGTTTGTTGCTAATACTGCAGTAGTGATTTATGTAATATATTAAACTTATTTTAATTATATGTGAAACAATTTTATAGCTAGCACAGTGTTTTCGCAGCTAGACTTATTCAATTATTATTTGATCATTTTATTTACGCGTAAAATATTCACGCACAGAATTTACAAATAATTTGTATATGTACCGAAACTTCAGCAGCTTGCCAAGCGATTTCGCCCATCTTCACGCCTGCTCGCTTTCGCAGATTCTCAGGTACTTCCGAATATTGCTCGCAGAGATAAGGACCTTTTACAATGATGTGCATCATGCTGTCCTGAGTGTCGTTTAAGACAGACGGTATATTTAATAATATCGTGGAATCGGATTTGTTTACCATGACGTCTAGAACGCCGTCAAAGACTGCGGTTGAAGGCGTATCGATTTTTACAAATTTTGTGCTGCTAGACTTATTCGCAATTGTCACAGCTTGGATATAAACGACGTATTGCGTTGACGGGAATAAATACAATCGTTTGGTATAGTTACGCATGTATTGTGTCACCGGGTATTCGAGTGTTTCATTAATAGGCGATCGGAAAATTTGCCTTCTCAGGTTTGAAAAGATTTCTTGTATTCGTATACGAAAGGACCTCAGATGACCACCTGTCTTCCAGGGATGAAACCATTTTAGATCAATTACGCTGTTATTGTTGACTGTAAAAGTATAATTCCCAGGTGCGTCCGGCGCTAAAATATTCATCAGAACAATAATGAAATTAAGTTTATATTTTGACCTAAGAAGCCACTAAATAATTGTTTATTGCACATAATACAGATTAAATAGCTATAACGAGAATAGAGGAGATTTATTATTAGCATTTTTTGTCGGTCATAGCACAAAAAAGGCGCTCAAGGCAAAGATATGTTAGTCGCAGCGAAAGAAAAGGAGAAGCAGTAAATAATAAAATATTAAAAAATATAATTTGTTATAGATTATGTAACTATAAGTTTCGATTTCAAGAAAATTTATAATGTAGCAATCTTCTATAAGTTCTTTTAAAATTATATTTATTAAAATATTTACTTGTATTATGAAGCATATCGTCAGTTACGAAAACTGGAAGGCCTGGTTGAATAACATTCATATTGTGCGCTAAAACCTGTAGTACATATTTTGTATTGTGAAATATTTATATTCTTTTATATACATAATTTCTCTTGTCCATTACACCAACGTCATTATAAATATATTAATGACGTTTACTAGAAGTATCGACAATGACACAGAACTTAACATTATTTTACCTTAATTGTTTCAGAAAATGTGGCGGATTTTTGAACAACTTTGCATATATAATCATCCCATAAGTCACAAGTTTCATTGATTTGAACTACAATAACTGAGCATGAATGATCGCTATATTTGTTACACAACTCGACAATATAATCATGCAATTTTCCATTGAGAGGTGGACGTGGACTACATATATTACATGTAGGAGCCAAATATTGGTGTGTTGATAATTTTTAGGTCCGCATGCAACTGAGCTTTGATGTTCAGCTGTTTGGTCTATGAAATACTTCAGTTTGCAATACCGTTTACTATGCTAGCTATTGCAATTGAAATTAGTAGTGTAAATTCGGGCGGATAGCCATAGACAGAGTTCCAACCTTGTTTTCTGAATCTAGCTACATCTAGTATCTCTGAAAACCGTGGACCATCTTCGAGTTTACTCTATGTGTATACATATAGAGTAATAAAACTGTAAAATTAGACATAAAAAACACATAAGTATATTTTGTTTTATGAAAGAAAAATAAATGTATAATATACCAAATGTTATTATATTACATATCTACTCGTAACCAAAGCATGCATATATATATATATATATTATATATATATTATATATCGGCAATGTATATTATATTAATAACGTGATTACTGGCATTATATAACATAGCTTCAACCGCATTATCGCAACTATAAATTTTTTTCCATAATTTAATTATGTATATGTATAGAATATAGAGATACATATATAGAGCTTACTTTAATATAACTTATAATGTAGTTTACTTTTAAACCGTACAACTATCGCTGCTAACTCAAAATTTATTTCTTACATAATTTAATAAAAATAATGTGTATATCCTTATATTTCCGGTTGCAAGTTAATACAATAAGCCAAAATATTACAACGCAAAAAAGATATTATAGCTGTTCTTTCTTTGATATCAATAGCCGACATGTTATTTATGCTTCTACGCAACGATACACAGTACACGCACCAACACGCACTAACACACGTACCGTACGCATCGACGCCACCGCTATAGTTATTCGACCACGACCGGCACGACCCACGACCGTCGTGTAATCAGAAATGTGTCCAGCACTGCGAGCGGGCGAGAACGTCCCGATCCTGTCGCGTCAAGGAGTCGCGGACTGGACGGTCCGGGCTGGACGTGTCCCACGCGGGACGATCATCCGAGGTGACGAGCGCGAAAGCCTGACGACGACGACGATGACGATGACACACACACGCGCGAGAGCGCGTCCGCCCGAAAACGCGCACGCAGTACACCTTCTCACGCGCGCGAGAGAGAACCCGTTGCCGTGCGACCGACGGGCGACGACGACGACGAGGAAAGTTGCACGCGCGAGAGAGATGCCCCTCCAAGTCAAGTCAATAATGCCCACCGATCAACGCACCATTTCCCGACAACGACGACGGGCGCGACGGCGATGACGACGATCAACGGCACGAACGAAATGACCAAATGACACAGTTTAGACGTCGCTTGTTTCGAAGCTGTGTGGAGGGGGTAGCGCACACGAAGGAATCGTGTACGTGTGCAGCACACGCTCGGCAACGTCCCGCGAAACTGGCGCGAAGAGTCGAAAAAAGACAACCATGGCTTTGTATCTTCATATCTACAGCAAAAAAATTGCCACTGTTGACATATTATATCGCTTCATGCATGAAGCACACTCCTTATACATACTTTGTTGTGTTAGTTACAGCTGTTAGCTGTCATAGCAAACTTACAGTTTCTGCCATCTTAGGTGGATCGTAGCAAGCGTTTGACGAGTATCAATCTCGACAACCTCCACGTTGGTTACTATGGGCGGAGCTGTTATTTCGATTCATTGTAATCATAGAAAAAAAATATAAATTATCAAAAACTATTAAAACAATAATTATTAATAACATCATGCTTTACCTGTCGGCGGAGTTTTAAACTCGTATGTTTGATAAGCGGAGGCATTCTCTTTGCTTTTGTAATCTCTTATTACATAAATTGTTGCCACATATCGTTCAACACCGTTTAATTTTGGATATAATTGATCCAAGTTGAGATTATAGTGTTCAGTCTGTTTGGTCACATTGAAATATTTAACAGCGTCGCTAATACCGTGTATTTCTATGCTAGCTATCAATGGCCCTGAAATCGTAGTGCAATCTTCGGGCGGACCCCATGACAAGTTCCAACCTTGTACTCTCAACTGACTAAATACTTCTGATGGTATCTCTGTAAAACCGTTGATTCTTATTTTTTGTGTGATACTTTTATATGTGTAAGTTAGATATCAGTATATTATACTAAAAGTATTATTAGAGATTAATAAACAATTAATTATACAAATTAACTGGCATTCTATCTGTAACATTGACGACAATTCTAATAAATAACGTAATGTACATATATACCAGATTGTGTTGTATTAAAGGTTGTCTCTGAGATTGCGCTGAAATGTCGTGCGTTATAAACTATGACCTGCGCACTATAATATGTGTATGGATGTAAATCTGGAATTGTGATCGTCGGCTCTGTTGTAGATTTTTTAATAACGTGATCATCCGGCGTAGGTAATTTTAAATCCTTGCAACCGTAGTATTCTACAACCTGGAATTAATACAAAGCATCTGCATATTAAGTCGAACTACGTAAAGATGAACTATCTAATATTATAATTAAAATAATTAAAATTAAATGTGTATGTACGTGCGTCTATATGACGATGCCGCACGATTAATATTTCGAGTATTGTAGGATTCTATCAGACGTGGAATAAACCAGAGATTGAAGTATAAGATTCAATAAATTTAATTAATTTTGAAAATTAATTAATTTTTATGTATACTCCTATTATATGAGATAAGCTCCTAATATGCGATAGCGGGGTTTTTGCTAAACTTATAGGTTCTATTTGTTGATTCCACCATGAACTTATTGACCTTGGGGTAAAACCTATTTAGTAGAAAATTCATTGTTCGATTGCATGCACTCGTTACGAATATCGAAATTGTGAATTTGGATGTTGTCAAGTACCATGAAGGTGAGACTTTGAACCTTGTTTATTATATAATAAATAAATATTTGACAATGAGTTCTGTATGCAGCGAAAAGGTCGTATTAATAGGAAAATACAGAATATGTTGAGTTGCTTAATTGTAGAGGACAGATTTGGTGATCGCGAAATCGCAAGTCATGGAGTCCGTAATGTGAGATATTCAGGGTACTCCCAATATGAGATGGCCTATGCTCGAGTGACGATCGTTGACAGAGTATAAAAGTTATTGTACAGTAATAAAAAGAGGGAAAATACTATGTTAAAGTTAAGGGAAGGTTCATACAAAATAATAAGAGTGTGCTGATGGTGATCGCATGCTCATGCTGGGCGCACACTGACTGCGCTGGAAATATTGAGTAATATAAGTGGGTTTGTGCGATTATTGTTCAAATATGCTTTTCCATTACATTTGTATTTCAGAAACATTAAATAAAGTTTTCTAATTGCAATATCGATGTATTTTGCACTTTATTAGCGATTTCTCGGGGTATCTCATATTAGGAGCACACGTTTTCGATTTTGCATGGAGCTCATTTTTTACATTTTTCTAATTTTCAGAAAAATTAATATTTAAATTAAATTTTACATTTCAGCATCTTAAAGCTTATTAAATTCCCTTCAAAATAATCTACTACATTTTTCAATTCTGCCCATAGACTTCCGATAATCACACAAAATAGATGTGGTATCTCACAATAGGGGACTTTTCCTCTACATATAACTTTATTACCTTCAAAATTATTTCATATCGTACTATTTTTCCGTTTGGTTTATTTGGAGGATTCCAAGTTAGAGTGAGTTGTGTATTAGTCAATAACACACCTCGAAGATCTAGCACTTTAGATGGAACTGTGAATATTTATAAAAAATGTTTATAATCCATGTATATGTGCCTCGCTGCATCTATATGAAAAATAAACGTCTATTTATATATTTTTGACATATAATCAAACTTACCACCTTCAAGCGTACGAATTTCCTCGAATAATAACTTGTGATTATTATGAAATATTGTCACGTCATAGAAAGTGTACGGTGTCAAATTTTGCAATTTATATGGGAAAGCTGATATAGAAAGTATTTTCTCACTTGTATCTATATTGCGAACTACCAAAAAATACCAATTTGCCGGACATGAATATAATTGCTAAAATAAGAAAGAAAAACAAAAATAAATTTTATTTATTTTGAAGTACTTTCTCTCTTTCTATTCGACATATTATAAATGCAATTATATATATGTAAAAATTAAAAGAAGTATAAACTTAAACCTTTAACATAAAACGTCTACATACATTTGGATTGATTAGCCAATCAATTATTATGCTGTTTTCTTCGGGCATTACGTCAAAGTTTTCAGTCGCTGTATTATTATGCAAAGAATTATTACAGAGCAAATATTATATTATCGCTAAAATTAGATAAAAAATTAAAATATTTTATTATACGAATTTAACAATAATGAATAGAAATGTGACAAACTTTCATAGCACAGTAAGAATGTTCAGTAAATTTAGTCGTCTTGTATCATATATACTATGTATATAAAATTAAATTTGCTAAAATAATAATCTTGATTAATAATTCCAATTTATGTCGTGTTAAAAATGATGAAATTACTGATAATAAATTATGACTGTGTTATTAGAATATTAATAAATTACACGTGAAGGAAACGGGTTAATTAAGAGCCAATTGTTGTTGAAAGTGCGTGAATTTTTTAATTCATTTTTATTTAATTTATTAACTAATTAGCCCGTTTCCCTCACGTGTGGATTTCCAACAGAATTACCGCAACTCTCTAATAATAAATTAATTATCAAGTTGTAAACAATTTAATTATTGTATAAACTAAAACTAAGTAAATATCGACTCACGATTGCACTTAGTTTCTGCTACTTGCCAATCACTATGTATTTGTACACCAGCAATATTTAAGCTGATACCGATACGATAAGTAGTACCATGTTCCAAATTCTCAAAATAAGTTGTCAATTGCGTCATATTTCGAAATAGTTTGTTCCACGATTGCTGATTATATTTGATTTGTTCCTGTAAAAACATATCATAAACTTGATCTCTTTGTTTCCTTTTAATATCAAACATTTATAGCGACGTCCAGATATTTGTCTTAAATGCAAAATTTATTTAATTACTAGCAATTTCAATAATAATTTTTATTAATTTAAAAAACATTAGATTAAAAAACATTTAAATTGTTACATGAATGACAAAAGAATATGAAATCGATATTTTGTCATATTCGTCCTTCCATGTTATAGGAACAGTGGCCAAAATGGTCGTCTCGTTTGTAAAGATCGTATAAGGTACATTAGGCTTGTCTACGCCTGTAAAATGGTTAATATATTTTTACACTTGCTTCTAACCATTAGAGATATTCGTTTGATAAGTATAATTAAAACCATGTTATGTATCATAAGAGATTGTTACTTGTTTGACATAAAGGTGGTATGTAAATTTCTGTAGCATTGTCGCAACCATTAGTACACATTCCAGTTACTTTGTTACATTGTTCTTTATTAAGACAAAAGCCGCATGTCTTTTTGCAGCCATGACCATATCTATTCGACTCACAAGCTGAAAGCTCGAATATTAAATGTTCGAATATTTTGTACATAAAAATAGAAATATAATACTAGCGGTATTAGGAATTATTTACGTGTAGAACATGCATCTCCTAAGAAACCCGGAGCACACGTACAACCATTTTCGTAACAAATTTCGGTTTCTTGACAATCCGAGTTACTATCTAGGTCATATTTACATGAAGACAAACATTGCGGTCCAATCTTTCCTTCAGGACAATTTACGTCATCTTGAAAAAATTATATATAATATATATATATATATATATATATATATATATCTTTTTTAATAATAATATATTTAGTTTGTCATGTTAAGGATGTAATCAGTAAAACTGCGACATTACTTATTTCAGTTACGCAACATAACAATTGTTAATACATACCTAGGTTTATATTTGGTTTGATGGGCGATAAAGGATGCACAACAGTGTTTTCATTGTAAAATATTCTTTGACATGTCACATTCGGCCAAAAATAACGAAAAGGATGCCAGCTCCAATCTTGATAAGTATTTATAACACCCTTCCTTAAAGCTTCTAAAAAATAATGAAACAAATTATACACAAAAAATATAATTTATTGGAAGACTTTTACAATTATTTAACAACCGTGCGAAGTATCAAGTATGTAATTGATAATTTATAGTATTAATAACAGTCCAAATGTAGTAAGAAATAAAAAAATTACGAGATTCGCACCATTTTGGGGACATTGACGAACGTTCGTTATCGCCCACAACGGATTCAAGCTATGCTCATTGAGTTTAGGAATCAATTGAATTATAACCTTATTATAACTACTATAACTGGTCGCTGAAATATTTTTCGAGATTTTGACAGATTGCCACATTGGTAAATCATGAACCCTGGTTCTCGATGAGCCTTTTGCTGTTACCATTACCAATACTTTATCGTTAGTATAATCACGCAACACTATATGTGCATCACATTCGATGCAGAGACCAACTAACAATTGTACGCATGTCATTGTATTGTTCAATTGGAAGGTGGGACTTGTCAAGACTGCATTCTCAACAGTCGTATGCAGGAAATCATCTGAAAAACATGTTTGTATATATATATAATTACATGATGTTGAGTTTAAAATAATTTTTACACAAATTTATTGAAAATCAGTACTTACATATATGAAATCGATACAACATTGCGTTGCGACTTCCAAAACCTAACATATAATAATTATTATGTGACGGTAAGCTATTCCTTTCCTCGTCTGTATAAGTCATAATAATCTTATCAGTATCATAAACAATTATTTTTCTCATCACAGAGTTCCATGTAATAATGAATGATCTCCATTCAAATTCAGACAATGGTGTGTGCTGCATTAATTATGAAATTATTTAAAATTCGACATAAGTATCTTGCGACAATTTTTGCCGGTTTAGCATAAGGTGAGTATTTAAATTATCTTAGTTTTTGTTGTCAATTTTACGTTCTTTAGACATGATTTAGTGAGTAGTTTTCACGTTTCTTTGCCGCCCGGGAAAAAATGGAGGATTCTGACCATGTCTGATTTGATA
>JASTWL010000659.1:0-99972 GCA_035220575.1 Temnothorax rugatulus | reverse complement strand
TTTCTGACTCGTGAATGATTGTAATTTCGCATATAATACTACAAGGTCCTATAGAAAACAACAAAATTCTTAGCCTTTTACGAATCGTGAATCCATGAAAATCTACATGTATTCGCTTTTTTCGATTTTTATAAGATACTACAATTTTCCATGAAAGGTTGAAAGTTTGGTTGAAGGTCTGTTAATTTCCATGTAAACTTGTAGTATCTTATAAACATCTACAAAAAGCAAATTTATGTAGATTTTCATGAATTCACGAGTTGTAAAAGGCTTAAGGATTTGTCGTTTTCTGTAGGATCTTGTAGTATTGTATACAAAATTACAACCATTCACGAATCAGAAATATATATAGGTAAAAAATTGTACATTTATGTATTTTTCTATTGGACTTTACAACAGACTACACGAAAATAAAAACATAAGTATTTTGACTTCTGCGAATTAAGAAGTTATTAATATAATAGATGAATTTTGGAAGATTTGAGTAAAAACTTGTAACATTTAACTAAAAATTACAAATTTTCTGTTAACAATAAGTGTAACATATGTAGACAATACGAAACGTCTTCATCAATCAATGTTGTAGCACAGTGCGGAAGGTGACTGACTCAAGAGCCAGGGGTTTCAGGTTCAAATCCCAGCGGTGGTAAGCAAATTTTCTAAGTAAAATATAAATTTATTTAATTAAGCTTGCACGTAATCAAGATTTTCAGCAATAAAATAATGTTCAACGAGAGAAGTAAATTTTATTTTTATTTTGTTTGTAGTATATCCAAAAAGTTGTAGTTATTCATAAAAATTTATAGATCAGGAGTCAATAGAAAAATACATAAATTTACAAAAGTGTTCCAATTCGAGAATTTTTATATAGAATTATGTAGCACTTCTTAAATTTATGTAGACTTTAATAGATTCTGGCAATTATATTTTATAGTTTTTTGTAGCACACTTTTATTTTTTTTTTAATTTTGTAGAAATATTTCCGCCAGGGTAGTGGTGATTTCCTGCTCAAGGACAATAAGACGCTTCACGAAAGAAGCATCTTGTGATGTTCATACAAATGTCTGTTTAAGAATGATTCTCACGACCTCGAAAATGCTTTCTCTTCCGATGACGTCGTGAATGGTCTTGCGAATAATCTCGTGAACGTTCCCAACAACGTTTTCTGTTGAAACTTGCTTGTGCTCGGGACCATAACAAGAAACACAATAAAATGGCGAACGACGCGCGCGCTGAGGACTCTCTCAGTCGAGTGTTTTTTTGTTTTAGAGGGAGCTTTAAACTGCTTGTTGCAAAGGAAAATCACGACTACATAGTTTACTCGGACGAAACGTGTTAGCATAATTTTTTTGTATATAGCGTTAATACGCGCTTTGATTACGACCAGTCCAAAAGAGATTGGTGTAGTGAATCTTGAGATCTCAAATCTCAACCTCGAAAAGTGACTTTTTTCACCGGTAGTTTTAAATTTAGACTCACGTACGTACATTAACACACATACAAAGTGATTTTGTCCCTTAAGGCACGGTTGCAGTGCATGAGGTATCAAACCGTATTTGCATCACGTACAAACATGTTAGAATATGTGTGACATAGGCGCGATGTAGATGAACGTTGATACGCACAAGAGTTCATCTCTTCTGGCGTATGACAACTGCTATCATATAAAACACCGCAACATTTTCTTGAATTATGATAATCCGATGTGACTAACACGTCTATCGATGGATTGATATGATTGACGATTGTAGTTAAAATATGATTAACGATTGTAGTTTAACCCTTAAAATGTTACGTTTTTTCGATACCTTCTAAGTGTATACGTGGGTCTATCACATTCAACGCTATTTTTCCCTACCCTAAAGTATTTTAAAAAATCTAAAAAAATTTTGAAACATCTGTCTACATTGTAGTTGACGATTTTATAGTCATTTTGATAAACATCGTTTATTTAATATCTTCTAACAGGCTTGCAAGTTTTACAGTTACGAGCAGATATCACTTTGGCTCGGACGCCGTAGACCCACGTATACACGTTAAGGGTTAAATATACTAAATGCTACAAGATTTTTAATTTTTAATTTTTTTTAAATTTTTTAAACCTTACATTCACACAAAATAATGTAGCTATGCAAAACTAAATGAATTTAACATAATTTTAATGAAGTGGTCATCGCGTTCTTCTTCAAGTACATAAAAAAAAAACACCAAAAATGTGTACAATACAAAATCTAAAAAGAGTTTGTGCTCTTAAAAAGCTTTCAGTAAATTTTTACTAAAAGAACTCCTTAGAAGGGGGTATGTTTACGTCCCCTCGTTTGCTAAATTTCTATAAACTCGAAGGACCAGAGGAGGTGTGTTGGCGTCTTCTCAAAGCGAGCGAAATAAACAAAAGGCAAAAGCGACTCACCGTTCGGTCGGCCGTCGTCTCCTGGAGGGATTTGTCCTTCTCCTGGCGAAGCTGGTTATGGCAAGCACGTGGCAATAGGCAGGCTTAGGCGACAAGCAGGCAGAGTGGCAAGCAAGCGCAGTCAAAGCAGGCAGTAAAACAGACAGTCAAAGCAAGCAGGCAAAGCAGGCAAGAGCAGGCGAGATCGCCCTTCGAGGAGCGAGCACTATAGGGCCTCCCGGAGGTTTAGATGTGCAACCAAAGATGTGCACCCCAAGACTTCGTGACGATGAGTGATGAGCAAGTTCTCGAACGCGTATTGCGAGCGAGTACTTGCTCTTCCTTGATTACGGGTGCCTTCGTAGGGTGAACGATGGCAGCACCGATTAATGAGTCGCGAAAATATTGATAATACGATTCGATTGCGATCTACCGAAGTTTCGCACGAGTCACCGAGAACAACTTGATTTATCGGCAATATTCCGAATAATGAGCATTGGGAGCTCATGGTAAAGCCTAATGGCAACTAGGCCGAAATAACTACTAAATTAAGCGAATATTAACAGGAACAATACAACTATATTAATAAATATACGACTATACTAACAATTACTATATACAATGAGGCGAGCACCGAACACTCCTCAAAAACAGATATATGCAAAAACACAAAAAAAAGATTCTACCAAAACAAATCCTTCTAACAAGACAAATTTAAATCTAAAAAAATAACATTTTTAACTACGTATGTTTAATTAATAATCTTTTATTTTAATTTTTGTGACTTCTTTGTGATTTTAGGCAAATTCTAACAAGTTATATAAAATAGACCTAAAATCAGAATAAAGTATAAAAACTTGGCTTGTCCAGATTGCATTTAATGAGGTCAAAAAATTATTATATAACATTTAGGTACTATAAATAAATAAAGAACATTAGTAATATGTCATTAGTTCTGTGATAAAATCGTAATTTGCGAATATATTTAAATATTATAAAACATACATAATATTTCTATATTGTGTCAAATTATATATCATCGATATTATTGCAGGTAATAATTAACATCCAAATTTGCAAATTATCAAAATATAAAAGAAATTAATATACTCGTAGAAATGTATATGTACATAAAAATGCGACCCGCGCGCGCGCGGGCACGCCAAGTTTTTATGCTTTAATTTGATTTAAAGGTTTATTTTATATAACTTAGAATTTGCATAAAGTTACAAAAAAAATCACAGAAAAACAAAATAAAAGTTTATTAATTAAACTTATGTAGTAAAAAATGTTATTTATTGAGTTTTATAATATCTTTCTATCAAGACTGTTACAAATTTAATTAAATAAATATTTAATTTAATTACAAATTAAATATTATTCACAAATAGTTTACTATATTTTATTTTGTTACAGCTACAGAAGAAAAATTCGAACTTGCATATAGGAAAAAGATTATAGATGACAAAGATGGAGTTGAAATAACGTGTATCGCTGAAGGACTTTACCCTCAACCAACTTTAGACATCTTTGTCGAGTAAGTTCTCTTTGTGTAAGTTATATTAAAACGATCGATTTGATTGCGCATTAAGTACCGCGCGTGGCTCCGATTGCCTCTATCACTTCTCTCTACTTTGATTTATTCAGGAGAGCCTATATTTTGTTTATCTTATATTAAAACGCTTTTGAAATTATAGTATTATAAAATTTTGTAATTTTTTGATCCTTTTCTACAGTGTCCCATTTTAATCAACGTACTAGAATTTCTCCGAAACTATGCGAGATAGCGAAATCTTTTTTTTACGATGTTGTATGATATCAAGAGGTATATATTTTGATAATAAAAATTTGATCTTGGGTGGAGGCATCATAGTCAAATAAAGATGAACTTTATTTTTTAAATAAATGGCAACGGTATTTTTTTGTGTAAACACCTACATTTGTAGTCCTTTTCATTACGAGTTCAATGCGCTATGATTCAAAGTCGCCAAAGGTCAAATGCGAGCTTACGATATTATTGTCTTCGAACTGCTTACAATGCGACTAACTGGCTCAGTGAGCGCCTTAGTCGCCTTGAAACTCTCTTCGCTATAAGCTGTTTACATTCTTGGCTATTTTCTTTTCTGTGTTTCTTGGATTCGACTCTGACACAGAAAAGAAAGCCAGAGTCGAGTCCAGGAAACACAGAAAAGAAAATAGCCAAGAATGTAAACAACGTATAGCGAAGATAGTCTCAAGGCGACTAAGGCGCTTGCTGAGCCAGTTAGCCGCATATTGTGAGCAATTCGAAGCAGTTTGCAAAAATATCGTAAGTACTTGGTCATTTGACCTTCAGCGACCTTGAACATTGAACTCGTAATGAGAAGGACTGCAAACGTAGGTATTTAAAAAATTATGTTGCCATTTTAAAAAATAAACTTGACCTTTATTTGATTATAACTAGGGCCCGGACGTTCGGGCACGAAGCCCGGGCACGAGCCGAGAACCGCTGCGCGCTCGCCCCACCATCGAGTCTCACCCGTCTCACCCCACCATCGAGTCTGATCGCCGAGCGCTCCGACGCTTCGACATCGACATTTTTTATTCCAATTCCTACCACCGTGAAGGTAAAGGGCGCTGTAATTTGCGCGTAGAGTTCGCCGGCCTTCTTTATCGACGCTAATCGAGTTCGCTTGCGGCTGCAGCATCCCCTTAACTCTAATATTTTGGATGCAAGGCATACAATACTTATTTTTTTTACCTTTAACCTTATATAATATGTGCACTAACATGTTTTCATGATCATTTCAAAAATCCCAAACAGTTCATTTTTAGGTGGACCTCTGACACGTGGAATGCATCGTATACAGAATAAATTATTTTTATTGCATAAGTAAGTACATGAGTATCAATGCTATCCTCACAATTAAGCAAGAATCTATTTGAATTCATACATACCATTTATTAGGTAAGAATTAATGTATTTGATTTCATACCGTTTTTTATTTTGACATTTTCTTTCCCATAAGCTGCTGCTCCCATTTTAATAATAACTTTCTTTTTACCGAAAAGAATGAATTTTTTAATTCTTTCGAGAATCGTTTTTACATGTTTTTATTGAATACGTACTCATTGTGATATGTCACAAAGTCACTTGATACAACCTTAAATTTGAAATGGCCACTTAAAAGTGATTGCATCTGGCATCTGCGCAGACCCGTACGAAATTTGTCTCGAGTATGAGCACACCTGTTTTTTTTCTCCCATGGCACATACGATAGCGACGTTGTCATAGAAACGCTTAGGATGTTGATAACGCCGCATAATGTCGAAAAAGTAAAAGGAACAACATTTTTCAAGGTCGATAATGATAATAACTACGTATCTTAAACAAAATATTTACATTTCGGACTTTTGATCGTAATATCTCCGCTCGTAGGGCACGTAGTGGTAAAATAAAAATACTTTTCTTATGTAAATCGAACCCAAGCTATCGATTGAGCCTACTCAAAACTTAATTCGTTCAGCCGTTAGTGAGATTTCAAAATCTCGGCTATTCGCAACTCTCGTACTCGCGTAAAGATACGCGGTCTCGCTTTGCGTATACTTGGAGACACTACCGTGTCTCTTGATATGAGCAGCGCTCATGTCAGGAGCAAATACGTAGGTCGACGTGACTTAAATCCCTTGCACAATGCCAGGCAACAGGCAATAGGAACAGGAAATAACCAAAAAATCGTTAATTATAACCTAAAAAATTCGAATGCTATGATTGGTTGGCAACAGGCAATAGGCACAGAATTTCCAACGTGATGGAAATTCTGTGTCTATTGCCTGTGTCACTGTTTATTCTGCATTTATACATGATTTCTGATTTCTATTCCCTGTTCCTCTGTGTCTATTGCCTGTTGCCTGGCATTGTGCAAGGGGCTTTATGCTGTTCCAGAGTTGCCAACACGTACCATAATTATGGAAACGTACCATAATTTGACCGCCCGTACCATGTATATACCATAACGCGCGTACCATAATTCATCATAATTTTGCATTTCAGCGATTTATTCCATAAGTTGTACTACATTTTGCACATTTGACACTTATTTCTGATACTGTATACTAAAGGCATTCTTCATTTTGTTTCATTTTGTTCAACCAAAATCCTTATTTATGTTTTTTATGACAAGGAAAGAACAGCGCACCGATCCGATCGAGTTTTGATCGTTGATGTATCGTCGATATCTATATATATATATACAAATGTCCTGACTGACTGACTGACTGACTGACTCACTCACTCATCAACGCCCAGCCCAAACCCCTGAACCTAGAGACTTGAAATTTGGAGGGTGTATTCCTCTCATGACGTAAGCACCCACTAAGACGGGATTTTTAGAAATTCGACTCCTAACGGGGTGAAAAGGGTATCTATATATATAAAGAAAATGTCCTGACTGACTCACTCATCAAAGCCCAGCCCAAACCACTGAACCTAGAGACTTGAAATTTGGAGGGTGTATTCCTCTCAAGGGAGAGGGAAAGGGAGAGGGATAGAGAGAGACAGAGAGGGAGAGAGAGAGACAGAGATTGATTGATTGATTGAGCTTTATTAGCCTTCTCGGCTATTTACATAACTCGGTTTTTCCTTAAATTAAATCCTCTACACGAGGTACAATATATTCTCTTAACCTACGTTTTTCCTTAAATTAAGTCCTCTACATGAGGTACAATATATTCTCTTTACCTACGTTTGAATGTTTCAATTCTTTTGCATTGCTTACTTTCTATCGGTCTATCTACTACCATTCTAATTTCGTCTGAATACGAATTTTTCCTTTCCCATACACTTATCCAATACACTTACTGTACTATTAACAAATCTCTCCGTCCTTATACTTCAAGAAATACTATAGTCCCTGCCTCTACCTTCTTTATATTTATCACTCTTTTTATTCATATTAAATTCTACTTTTAGCCTTGCATGGTCCGTTGTTTTATGTTTCTCATTCACTTGTACTTTTATATTCGAGAAAATTAAATCTATCGTATTATATCTATATTAATCTATCAAACTATACTAAACCCCGGTACAAAACTGATATAATTTTTCCACTAGTCTTACCCTATCTATTGACTCAAACGCTTTGACCTCACTATCATCACTTTTTATAGTCAATGTAGTCTCGGATAACGCTCGAATCGCAGGATTCACCCTTTTCATAACCTGATGTTGAATTTCACCCTTATGCGCCAAACAGCCTTGTGCCTTCGTATACCAGAGTAAGTCCGCTACTTCCTGTGATTGCTATATTGCATCTTTCCGCCGGCTCTTTTTTTCTCCTCCTCCAATACTTTCTTAAATGTCGGACATTCCGAATCCAGCGCCTCGTGTTCAACATTTATCTGCAAGTTGTGAGTGAGAGAGAGAGAGAGAGAGGAGAGAGAGGAGAGAGAGAGAGAGAGAGAGAGAGAGAGAGGGAGGGATGGGAGAGAGAGCTGGTGAGGGATGGTAGTGATTTCTGTTATTGAGTTCTTTATAGTGCGGCTTAGGGAGGGTTTTTCTTTACTTTCGGGTCGGCTATCTGTTGATTTCTCTTCGCGCTGTTCGCCTCCCCGCCGATATCTACACTGAGGATAGAGGTTTTTTTATGAAGATAGATTTTTTTTCGTTTTAAGATAGGGTTTTGATTTGATTGGGAGGAGAGAGAGAGAGAGACTATTTGCGTGTCTTATTACATATGTCCTCCGGGCCGAAGACCGGGTAACCAGCTAGTATGATACATATATCAATAACTCGAACTCGAACCTCGACGTCCATGGTTGAGAAAAGTATCTCATCTCGTATCTCGGTCGCGTAACCTCCTAGTATATCGAGATATCTTGAATGTAATTTTTGACTTTTAATTGTTTCATAACGCGTTACTTATTTTGTTGAGTGTTTGTCTTTGAATAAATTTCTTATATAAAGATAAGAAATGATATGGCGTCGATTGAACAAAAAATTGCTCCAAGAGAACTCATAATCGCTCCGTGACTCCCGAAAAAAAAAAAGAAGATACGTGGGGAATTCCAAGTGAGAACCGAGAAGCGTGTTCAGAAATATCGCCAGGAGTGGCAGGAGGATCTAAAGTTTAAAAATTGGCTGAGGCCGGTGTTGAAAATTCTTGCAAAAGCACAATATATTGTATGTAAAACTGAATTCGTAGCGGACGTATCGGTAATCAAATCACATTCAGCAGGAAAGAACACGCTGCTATTATAAAGGGCGTTGGAAATTCGTCGATTAAGGACACGATCGCGAAATTGAGCGAGAAAAATAAAGTTGACACGGATTTGGATTTACAAACAAAATCGGCAGAAATAAAGTTGAGTGGATACGTAGCATCCCAAAATTTGGCTTTAAGGCAGGTCGACTATCTCACAAACATCTGCAAATCCGCATTCACCGATTCAAATATCGTCAAGAACTTAAAACTTGAGGGAATCAAAGCTACGAGTATCATATGCAAAGTAATCGCGAAATGTCATTGAGAAGAATTGATCAAAAGTCTCGATCAAAACGCGCGAAAAATTCAGTGTTATTATCGACGAAGGCACAGATATCGCGAGTCTGAAAACACTGGCAATTTGTGTCCAGCTTTTTAAATAAAAAAGAAAAAAAAAACAAAAAGTATACAAACAAAATTTTGGAGTTTGGTACAAATTTTCGACGGCAAAGACCCAGACCCGGCACATACGGGAGCAACAGCTGAACGTTTGTACGACGAGTTAATGAAAGCATTCGAGACTTGCTGCTTCATATTTTTAAAAAAGTTCTGGGAACTTTCTTGTCACCCTGTCATATGTGTACCTATATCTTTTCCTGCATATTTTTTATGATATATACAGAGTGTCCCAAAATTCACGCATGTGGAATACAAGACGTGATTCTGTATGTAAAAAAAAACTTTTTTCTTTAGCAAAATTACGTCCGACAAATAGTTTTTGTAGGAGAGCAGGTTAAAGTTAACGAATGAGCGCTCTCGTCTATGTGGCGCTCAAGTTCGGCGTGCGCTTCTCAGTCGCTCGTACCTAGTCCTTGGCCTATATCTGTATTGTATTGCACAAAATATGTAAAAGTTAACAAAATAAATATTGCTCTTATTTCTTACTAAATTATTCCTGCTCTTATTTCTTAATAAATAAATAAAAGAATTGTCTGATTCCGTAGCATAGTCTGAAAATAAACAAGAAAATAAATAATAATATGCTTTGTGAACGTTCTATTATTGTAAATATTGCACAATTACATATGATAGTTAAATAGTCACTTAGAATAGTTTACTAGAACACTCAGCTCACAAAACATATTATTTACTTTCTTGTTTATTTCCAGATGATACTACGGAATCAGAAAATTCTTTTATTGATGTATTATATAAGGAATAAAAGCAATACTTATTTTGTTGGTAAGAATACACATTAGGTCAGCCAGCTCCGCTGATCTTGACCTTCACGTATGTTGTCAAGGACATGACCTTGAGTAACTTTTTCTTATAACTTGGTCGTCGCTTATTGCTTATTTAAAAGTTATTGTTGGCAATTTCGGGCAAATCGGAACGCGCCAATTAGCGTAATTAATTAGCGTGCGGGTTCTACCCCGACAGAGATAAGGCGGGCGTTGAATAAAGACAACTGATTTTGGTTAACGGTTGTGCGAGCACTAATTTAATAAAGTTTGTACAGCGGAGGAACACTTATGGCCGAAGCACCTTTACAGTCAGAACAGGCGCGGCAGAAATATACAGCGGGCACGTGATTTGATAATGTTCACCGGTCGCGCGGTGCACGTGACGCGTGCGTGTTCGCCGATCGCAAAAGACAGCGTCGGGAACAAGCGTGAACGCACGTATAGTGCTTTTAATCAGCGGGCGCACTTGGCGCGGACAATTAGCTGGTGCACTTAAGGTGATTACAGCTGGCACTGGTGCACAATAGCACGCACAAGATGCGATAATGTTTCTCGCTCGCGAGGCAGCGACGGCGATGAGTGGGCACACGATGACGCGAAAAGCCACGCACAGAGACGCGGACATTCACCGTTCGGGTGATTGAGACGGTGAATTGCAGGCGCGCGGAGGCGCAGTGTTTGCAGACGCACTAATGAGCGCGGGTGCACGGATGGCACAGTAAAGCGGGTGCACTGATGGCACGGTAAAGCGGGTACACGGAAGGCACGATAAAGCGGGTGCACTGATGGCACGATAAGCGGGTGCACTGATGGTACGGTAAGCGGGTGCACTGATGGCACGGTAAGTGGGTGCACTGATGGCACGGTGAAGTTACGTATGCACGATAGGCGCGGAACAACCGCGTGAAACGGAGTAATATTTGCGACTATTACGTATGCACGACGGCGTGGAGCAACCGCGTGAAACGGAGTACATTTTACGACTACTTAGACCGGAGCTCTCGCGGTCCCGTTTCGGGAGTTTTCGCGGTCAGGGGGTGACTGGGGTGCGGCACGAAATCACCTCGTTCAGAGGTAGGGCGGCTAAGGGATGGCGTCACATGTATCGAATCGATACGCGATCACGACGGATTGAAAATCCTGAACAGTTATAAACAAAAAAAGTTTGAGAATTTTGCAAGTTTGTGTCAGTGCTACGGAAAGTAATTTGCTGATATGTGTGCATAAACAGTACACGTGTAGGCGAGGGAAGGGCTACCGCAAGCAGGGGGGGATGGGAGTGGAGTGGTGGATCCTCGGTTTGCGTGGAAAGTTAAAAATCCGTTTTTTTCTTCTTTCCTCGCTTCGTGTGGAAATGCTTAATATCTGTAACAGAAACAATTTGTTAAAGCAGAGAATAGTTAGTATATTGAAAAGTATATATACAATTTTATATAATTTAAAAAGTATAAATACAAAGTATTCTCTGCTTTACCCGAACCCAATTTTCCACGCGAACCGAGGTCCACCCCCACCTACTCTTGCGTGCGGGGGAGGGGCGGTAGTCCTTCTCCCGCCTACATGTGTACTGTCTATACACACATATCAGTAAATTACTCGTTTGTTTTGTAAGAAAATTGTTTTAATTGTATATAATTAATATGTAAAACTGTGGACGAAATAATAGTTTTATAAGGTATCAAGAGACATATGGTAGTGTCTTGCGCCAAGTACACGCGAAACGAGACCGCATCTTGACTCTTTTACGCGATGCGACGAGTTACGAGCACTCGATATTATTAGATCTGAATAACCGCTCAACCGATCAAGTTCTAAGTAGACTCAATCGATAGCTTGGGTTTGAATTATGTAATAAAAGTGTTTTTATTTTTCTGCTACGTGCCCTACGAACGGAGATATTGCTATGCAAAGTTCGAATCTGAAAAATTTACATTAAGGAGGTTCGCCTATTAGTCGAAAGTCAACTTAGAGTCTTAATTTTTTTATATGATTTACATAAACACTTTACACAAATAATCCCAAAAGTTGAGCAATATTGTTGATCGTATAGTTTTTTTGTAATATTATTCAGAAGTTGATCACTTTGAGCTTATCGCCTCATGAGAAACGGTCGCTCTGAGATAAATGATTACTGATTTAGTACACACTTAGCCAACTTAAGACTTTGAAAAACTAGCATTTGACAGATGAAACAGCAAGGATTGCATAAAAACTTAAAAAATAGGATTTTATCGTGTGGATTTAAAGCTTTATTGTCACAAAGTTTACTTTTACCTCGTGGATCGAATTAGTAATGACAGATGTTGCCATTGGCAACGCAACAGCTGATGCGAACTAAACCTCACAAACAGTGTTTAACTACTAATCATGAATCCACGACATGCAATCATCAATGTATTAATTATTTTAAGTCTTTAAGTCTTTAGTATTCTCTGACAATTGTTCATATAGGTTTTTATAAATTATTTGTAATTTTTCTTTTACTTTATAATGTTGGATAATAAGTACCTGACAACGAATCTTGAGTCGTTGACGCTCTCATATTTCGGGATATGGCTTGCACTACCCGTTCTCAACGCTACCCAGGATCAACGGCGTGGACGTGACGGGTGTTTGATCCCTTGTGTGTGTGTTCGTGTGTGTGTGTGTGTGTGTGTGTGTGTTGTTAGTTACATGGTGAAATGTGTGTGATGCAACTATGGACATTGACTAGATTGAGATAATTGATCCTTTCCTTGCAAACGATTGAGAATATTTCAGTATCATATGTATAACAAGTTGTAGGTAGATAAAATACTAGAAACATCTTTGCTACACTGTTATCTACAGTATTAAAATTTTGCGCTGTTATGAATCTGTCGTGACCAATTTTCCACTCATTTTATGATAGCATCGTCAAGACCATTTCTACCGCTACAACAGCTGTACGTAAGAAATCTATGAGAAACGCAGCTACAGAAGAGAAAAGAATAGCTTCAGAGAATGGACAGACAAACGGCATTACAGTATCTGCCGATGGATCGTGGCGGAAGCGGGGCTTTTCGTCACTCTTCGGATTAGTGACGCTCATCGGATGATACACGGGCAAAGTCGTAGATGTACTCATAAAATCTAAGTATTGCAAAATAGGCGAGTATTGGTCAAAGAAGGAAGGCTACTGCTGAATATGAAGAGTGGGCGGAGTCACATTCTGAAAACTGTTAATCGAATCACGAGGAATCGGCCGACAAGATGGAGGTAGACGCAGTTATAGAAATGTTTCAACGCTCCGAAGCCCTTCATAAATGTCAATGTCAAATATGAAAATTACATCGGCGATGGAGACAGTAAGATGTTTAAAGGTATTTTAGAAGCTCAGTCGTATAAAAATTTTTCGATTAACAAGAAAGAATGCATAGATCACATCTAAAAGCGTATGGGCACTCGTCTTCGCAATTTGAAAAAACGCACCAGAGGTCTCGGTGGTAAAGGGAAGCTTACAGCCAAGTTAATAGATGAATTAACTATCTATTACGGGCTAGTCATAAGAAGAAATTGTGATTCGATCGAAAAAATGCGAAAAGAAATTTGGGCAACCCTTTATCATAAAATTTCGACGGATAAAAAGCCACAGCACGAAGACTGCCCATTCGGCGAAGACTCGTGGTGCTCGTGGCAGCGCGCTAAAGCTTGTAATAGTTTGAGCTCTTACACTCATAAACCGCCGTTAAATAAAGATGTTTATAATGCTAGTGTTTATAATGCCAGTGTATGAAGATTTAAGTGGCGATGATTTATTGAATCGATGTCTAGGCGGATATACGCAAAATAACAATGAAAGTTTTAATTCAGTTGTATGGTCAATAGCGCCAAAAACATCATCAAGTAGCAAATTATTGGTCGACATAGCTGCTGACATTGCTGGTTGTACATTTAATGATAAAATGACAATTATAATGCAAATTATAAACATTTTAGGCCTAACTATAGGCTCAAATTGTTACAATTTTTGCGTCGAAGCGAACTCGAGTCACATCGTGGCAGCAGAGAGTTCTATGACGGAGGCAGCAAAAGATGCTCGCAGGGCTTAAAAATCCTCGAGAAAAGAAGAAGAAGAAAATCTCAACCTGGAAGGGCAGCTGTATGGTGCCGAAATAGCAGAGTAGTGGAGTAAATTAAAAATTTGCTTTTATTCAAAAAATATTATTACTTAAAACTTTAAACGCATTTTTCTCAAAACTGCATTTTTCAAATTGGCGAGCAGTAGAACTCAAACAATTTTTAACCGATTTACTTGAAATTTTGACAGCATCTTCAAAACTAAATTATCTAAAGAAGTACATATAGATTTTACGATTGATTAACAATTTTCTGAGTTATAGAGAATTTTATACAGAATTTTTTACCTAAAAATGAAATGTTTTGTTCAAATGCTCACCATTTCTTCAAAAATCCATATTTTGAAAAATCCATATGTACTTCTCTAACAAATTTCATATAGATAATGAAATTTTTTTTATTTTACCCTGGAATTAAATGGTAACCACTTCTACTGCTCACCGCGGAGCGGGTCAAATTAAACACATGCTGCTTTCGACGGGTTCAGAGCCACCATTTTGGAAAAAATATTAACTTAAAAAAGTTTTTCATATACTTCGAAATATGTATAATAAAGTGTATAAATTCGATTTTGCAGTTACTTCATCGTTTCTAAAAAAAAATTCCTAACAATCACGCGATTTTTGAAGCCTCAAGGTGGCCTAACCCCTTAAAATCCTTTTTTTTTAACTTAAATTTCGTTTATTTTTAACGAAGTTACAGCTTGAATTTTGCCTATTTTTAAAGAAGAATTAAGTATTTCTTTAATTTTTGTGAAGAGTTTACATTTTTACATTACTTAGCATGTAGGGGAGACCGGGGCGGGTTGTCACACTTTTCAAATACTGATTTTTAAAAAAATGTTAGCAATATTTTATAATATTGTATAGTACTTTATAATGTAGCTACATCCTTTAGGTATTCAAAAAAAAATATTAGACTCATATATATTTATACACAAAAAAGTTATTTAATTTTAAACAAGATCGTGAAAATGTGACGACTTACCCCATACCCAAGGTTGGTTGTCACACGACTCTGGGTTGGTTGTCACATATCTTTTATATAGAGGAAACGACAAATAGTTCCTGTCTTAATGTTTTATTAGAGTTAGTGACCATTTTTTATAAGTTTAACTTAATAATCGCATAATAAAGTTCTGATTTCCTTGGGAGAGAGACCAAAATAAATATCCGAAGCACGTAAAATGTAACTTACCAATTCTTGTTCTTGAGACTTACAAGGGAACTACCACAACTGTCCGGCTCCGATTTGAATTTCCTTTAAGTATGTTGTTAAACACAAAAATCCAACAGACACGTATTTTTTTATAGGGGCCCTAATTCATCTTTAGGGGGTGAAACACCCCTTCGAAAAAATCGGTTTTTCTCTTTCGGGCCGAATATCTCCGAAACTATAAGAGATAGAAAACTTTTCCAAAATGGAAATTAAATGGCTTCAAAAGTACTTTGAAATAACGATAAAATAATTTTTTTATTTCTTTTATTTTTAAATATACCCCCGCCACCAATACATTTTTTTCAAAATTTTAAAAATTTTTTATCACCAAATAAGAGGTTATTTTTTACGAATTCAACCATATATGATTAAGTTATGTTACGGTAAACCATTTTCAAGAATTAATTACAAACGCCTCCGTATATACGCTATCCATGCTCATCCGTACTATGTGCGTAAGTAATTATTGTCGAAACAATAAGATATATAAAAAATGTTGTAAGTAAAATTTTTATAGTTTTCTACATGCTTTATAATTGTATATGTATATAATATATATTTAGGTTTTCTAAAAATGTAATAATTTTTAAAATACTCCCAGCCTTGTTATTATTTCTTTGACATTTACGTTTTTCTATAAATAAAGATTATAGACAATTTTATTCAAAATTCATTCAATTATAATAAAATTATTTTATAAAATTGAATCTTTGAGAAATGAGCAAAAAAAAATCACTAATATCTATGTCGCAGCGCTATACTGTATTTTTCACTCATTATACACATTACAATAATGATATTCGACGAAAAAATGTTTCAAACATAATGAATTCTTGCACCAAGAACATCTTACTGCAGCTATATTATCACAACCTTCGATATCACATGTTGTTGAGCTGTCATACAAACTAAATTGTACTGGATTTTCAAATTCTTCTGGTCTTTCGTTCGTATAACCACTTTTAAACCACGAATTTTTAAATAAGTTGTGATACCGTGGGGATGACAATTGATTATGTATCAGAGATTGCAATTTTATACTGACATCAGGTATATACTTCCGTTTATAACTATTTTATATTTTATTTAACAATCTAATAAGAGTTATAAAAGAGCTATTAAATTAACACTTATATTTCTTACAGATCTTTTTAAAATGTGGTTAGAAGAAGCTTATTTTCCAAACATTGGTTCTAGTAGCGTTCTTCTTATCGATTCCTGGACTGGGCATTGCCCTAATGTCATTTCGGATTTAACACCTCCAGGAAAATCTATTACTACTATGATAATACCAAAAGGCACTACAGGAAAAATACAACCATTAGATGTTTATGGATTTAGAATTTGGAAAAATTTTGCTAAAAGGTTTTCAGATACTGTTTACTATTGGAAAGTAATATAAATTTGCATGAACGAAATAATATAATAAAATTGCAATCTCTGATACATAATCAATTGTCATCTCCACGGTATCACAACTTATTTAAATATTCGTGGTTTAAAAGTGGTTATACGAACGAAAGACCAGAAGAATTTGAAAATCCAGTACAATTTAGTTTGTATGACAGTTCAACAACATGTGATATCGAAGGTTGTGATAATATAGCTGCAGTAAGATGTTCTTGGTGCAAGAATTCATTATGTTTGAAACATTTTTTCGAATATCATTATTGTAATGTGTATAATGAGTGAAAAATACAGTATAGCGCTGCGACATAGATATTAGTGATTTTTTTGCTCATTTCTCAAAGATTCAATTTTATAAAATAATTTTATTATAAGTGAATGAATTTTGAATAAAATTGTCTATAATCTTTATTTATAGAAAAACGTAAATGTCAAAGAAATAATAACAAGGCTGGGAGTATTTTAAAAATTATTACATTTTTAGAAAACCTAAATATATATTATATACATATATACAATTATAAAGCATGTAGAAAACTATAAAAATTTTACTTACAACATTTTTTATATATCTTATTGTTTCGACAATAATTACTTACGCACATAGTACGGATGAGCATGGATAGCGTATATACGGAGGCGTTTGTAATTAATTCTTGAAAATGGTTTATCGTAACATAACTTAATCATATATGGTTGAATTCGTAAAAAAATAACCTCTTATTTGGTGATAAAAATTTTTAAAATTTTGAAAAAAATGTATTGGTGGCGGGGGTATATTTAAAAATAAAAGAAATAAAAAAATTATTTTATCGTTATTTCAAAGTACTTTTGAAGCCATTTAATTTCCATTTTGGAAAAGTTTTCTATCTCTTATAGTTTCGGAGATATTCGGCCCGAAAGAGAAAAACCGATTTTTTCGAAGGGGTGTTTCACCCCCTAAAGATGAATTAGGGCCCCTATAAAAAAATACGTGTCTGTTGGATTTTTGTGTTTAACAACATACTTAAAGGAAATTCAAATCGGAGCCGGACAGTTGTGGTAGTTCCCTTGTTAGTAAAAATCTGTCTAGCTTTAGAATAACCCATAGAAATCGTTGGAATAGCAATATTTTCACACACATAGTCTTCCTCTGGAATCTTCTTGCAATAACGAGCTAATGTACGATAGTTGATATCGAACTCTAAAGCAGCTTGTCGGATTGACAGGTTATGTATTTTCACAGCTCTGACAGCTTTAAGCATAATATCGGGTGGAGTTGTACCTCTGGCTGTTTTTCTTTCGCGATTTCGAGCCATGGAGAAAACAACAAAAATCTGTCTAAAAACACTACTTTATCGCGTAATCGCTTATTGTATACGAATAAGGGCGTTGGCAAAGCACGTTGGCACGATCGGCGATCATTTCACACGCATGCGTAACTTCACGTAACCTACAGCGCCATGTATAACAGCAGACGAAATACGTGACAACTAATCCCATCTCATTTGAGACACCTTACCCCGAACGGTCATTTTGAACAAAGAATATTATATTTATAAACTATGTTGCAATAACGGTTAACTAAATACAGGAAAAATTACCTAAAACTATAACGTTTCTTATGACTAAAAAGAAATTGCGACTAGTAATTCCAAAAACCAACAGAATGATAAAAATAGAGGTAAGAAAAATTTACTCACAACCTCCAATTTTTAAAAAATGCTCATAAATATCACATGCGATGTTTTTGAAACGAGCTATTTCGTACATCCGACTAACACGATAGGAGCAACCTACACTATAGAGAAGAATATTCCACTCAATCTATTAAGTGAGATATAAGCTATGTGACAACTTACCCGTGTGACTTCTAGCCCCGGTCTCCCCTACTTTGTAAGTTGTAAAGCAAGGTCCACTCTGCCTACCGGCGGAGAGGGTGCGGGTGCCTGCACCTTCCCGCGCGCGCGCGCGCGTGTGTGTGTGTGTGTGTGTGTGTGTGTGTGGTTGTGTGGTAATTTTTAATTTGAAGATTAAATTACAGCATGCGTCCAATGATCGCCATTTTTAAGTTTCATATTTATACACGTATACTGTCTATGCACATATATCAGCAAATTACTTCCCTTAGCACTGACATAAACTGTTATATTTTTCAAACTTTTTTTGTTTATAACTTTTAAATAAACAATGAGCGTCGACTAAGTTATAAGAAAAAGTTACTCAGGGTCATGTCCTTGACAACATATGTCAAGGTCAAGATTATCGAAGCTGGCTGACCTAATGTGTATTTTTATCATTTTGTTAACTTTCATCATATTTTAAGCAATACAATACAGAAAAATGTCAAGATTTAGGTACGAGCAACTGAAAAGCACGCCGGTCCTGGGCCTGCATTCTATACACGCCTACCGACAACCATCGGTTCGATAAGCATCGTTGCGCAGGTTTTTCATATCGTATGAAAGCTGCGTTGACAACGACGACTGTCGGTAAGTGTGTTTTAGCGTGTACAAAATTGGGCCCTTGAGCGCCACATAGACTAGAGCGCTTGTTCGTTAACATTAACCTGCTCTTCTATAAAACTTACTTGTCGGATGTAATTTTGCTGAAGAAAAAAGTTGATTTTTTTAGCATAGAGACTCACGTCTTGTACTCCACATACGAGAATTTTGAAACACCCTGTATATATATCAGATTTTATATTTTTTACTATTTAATATAAACACTTTAATTATCTTGATGAGATATATTTTTGTTTAAAGGATAACTCACACATAATATAGACACACATCTAAAATCTATTACCATAAGTATACAGGGTATTAAGTACAAAAATTTTAAAGAAATATTCCGTGGCTTAATTAAAAAAAGGGGGTTAAGTTTAAGCAAACTCCCCCCCTCGGGAGGAGGGGGGGTAATAGCCTATATTGTAGCGCTCGACGAGAGAAGTTGAGTGGTGGTAGTCTCCCTTGTTAACTCCCACCCGTTGGACCCCTAGGGGGGGGGGGGGGGGAAATGTAAAATAGTTTAAAAAATAAAGGTAATTATACAGTAATACGGACCACCCTCCGATGACCTTGACCTTGATATATGTTGCCAAGGTCATGACCCCAAGTGACCTTCAGAAGGTTTTAGCCGTCGCACAGTGTGATATTTCGACAATCTAGGGGGACTTAATTCCTATTCCGAAAATAATGCGTCTTTTCAAACAATATATTGAGGAAAAATCTTTATAATGACATTTAACCCTCAAACACGGCATTTCCTAGGCTACTCATTAGTATGGCACATGAGTTAGCGAAGTTAGCGTAATCCAGAGTTTTCTTATGTTAGTATTTAATGCACCCATTTTTCTGTTTCTTTTATTTCAGTAGTAATTTTTGCAAAACTCTTGCAAAATATAAGTAAATGTAGCATCAAATCTTGCTGTTGATTGTCTATGTTCAGCTCAAATATCGAAAATGGTCTAGCGCAAAACTGTAAAAATTCAGTCTATAATTGAGGAGAAATGTAAAAATCGCAAATGATCGCAATAAATTTTCAAATTTTTAGATACCTTATATAAGTCCTATTTTAATATAAATTTAATAAAAGTCTCATATAATACCGTATAACATACTTAAAAATTAAAAGAATTTAAAAGTGAAAGAATTTTTATGTTATATGGTATTATATGGGACTTTTATTAAATTTATATTAAAATAGGACTTATAAGGTATCTAGAAATTTGAAAATTTATTGCGATCGTTTGCGATTTTTATATTTCTTCTCAATTATAGAATGAGTTCACATTTTGCGCCATTTTCGACATTTGGGTTGAACATCCGGATGATGCATCATCCGGAAACGAAACGTTACCAAACTCTTGCAGAATATAAGCAAATAAAATATAGCATCAAATGTTAATTGCTTATGTTCACCCCAAATGTCGAAAATGGTCTGGCGCAAAATGTGAACTCATTCTATAATTGAGAAGAAATATAAAAATCGTAAACGATCGCAATAAATTTTCAAATTTCTAGATACCTTATAAGTCCTATTTTAATATAAATTTAATAAAAGTCCCATATAATACCATATAACATAAAAATTCTTTCACTTTTAAATTCTTTTAATTTTTAAGTATGTTATACGGTATTATATGGGACTTTTATTAAATTTATATTAAAATAGGACTTATATAAGGTATCTAAAAAGAAAATTTATTGCGATCATTTGCGATTTTTACATTTCTCCTCAATTATAGAATGAATTTTTACAGTTTTGCGCTAGACCATTTTCGATATTTGAGCTGAACATAGACAATCAACAGCAAGATTTGATGCTACATTTGCTTATATTTTGCAAGAGTTTTGCAAAAATTACTACTGAAATAAAAAAAAAAATGGGTGCATTAAATACTAACATAAGAAAACTCTGGATTACGCTAACTTCGCTAACTCATGTGCCATACTAATGAGTAGCCTAGGAAATGCCGTGTTTGAGGGTTAAATGTCATTATAAAGATTTTTCCTCAATATATTGTTTAAAAAGACGCATTATTTTCGGAATAGGAATTAAGTCCCCCTAGATTGTCGAAATATCACACTGTGCGTCGCTCGTTGTTCGTTAAAAAGTTATAAACAAAAAAAGTTTAGAAAATATAGCAGCTCTTTTAAGTATTGGAAGGCATAAATGACTAGGTGCAAATTTAACGAAGGCACACTTCAATGATGAACATATCTTATATAACATATCAAAGTACATGCGTAGGCGGGGGGGGGGGGCTTCGCCCCCCCTGCACCCCCCCATTGTGTGAGTAAACCTAGGAGTGTGGGCGGGGGGGTTCCGCCCCCCGCACCCCCCCGTGCACTGGGCGGTGTGGGTTGGGTTGATGGGTGGGCAGGGGGGGCTTCGCCCTCCCTCTACGCCCCCCCATGCACGTGAACCTCCCATTTTTGATCTATATTCTAATAAATACTGTTAAATTTGCACCTAGTCATTTATGCTTTCCAATACTCAAAATAGCTGCTATATTTTCTAAACTTTTTTTGTTTATAACTTTTTAACGAACTACGAGCGACGGCTAAAACCTTCTGAAGGACACTTGGGGTCATGACCTTGGCAACATATGTCAAGGTCAGGGTCATCGGAGGGTGGTCCGTATTACTGTATAATTACTTTTATTTTTTAAACTATTTTACATTTTCCCCCCTAGGGGTCCAACGGGTGGGAGTTAACAAGGGAGACTACCACCACTCAACTTCTCTCGTCGAGTGCTACAATATAGGCTATTACCCCCCCTCCCGAGGGGGGGGGGGGTTTGCTTACCCCTAACCAAAAAGGTCCTATAAACATATGGAGCTAAAGTGCTTTGTTTTCAAAATACAGGGTGTTAAAGTTGAGAAAAAAATATAAAAATTTCAAAAATCTGGAAAACGTTTAAAGATATTTTATTCAAATTTGGTATGTGTACATGTTGTATTAAGATCCTTTTTCCCATACCGATAAAACATTTTTAAATCCACCAGGAGCGTGTATTTCAATTTTTACCTTAATTCGAAAGCGGTTCATTGTTTTAAAAAAACACAAAAGGTAGTTTTTGTAGTTTTAGTTTAAAATTTAAAAAAATTGTTTAACTTTGAAAAAGAACAGCGGCGTACCATTTTCTCTAAAAAAAACTTAATATGATTATTTTACTAAATATTTGTTAATATGATTACCCATCTGCACGCCTCTGGTGGGGGCGTCTAAAAATGTTTCATCGGTACTGGAAAATGATTCTTAATGCATGTATGCATACCAGAGGACCCTGCATACTTCTTATGGAAAATTGGCTGAAAATGAAACATCGACTGATCTCTTTCACAAGGTCATATCTCGATTTTACGCAATTTCCGGTTTTTTTACTTAAACGCTGATTCTAGTAACCTCGAAGCGAATGGATAAGGATCCTGTAAAGTGATAGTTTTTGAGATACGACCTCTCAAAGTGATCAGTCGATATGTTGTAGTTGATGAGGTCTTGATAAAAAAAATCTAATGGACAAAAAACTAAAAAATGGACAGTTTTTTTATCAGGACCTCATCAACAACATATTTAATTTTCAGCCAATTTTATCTAAACCCAATTTTCCAGAAGTATGCGGGATCCTTTGAATATCTTTAAACGTTTTTGTTGAGTTAATCAATAGTTTCGATCATTTTTGTTAGATGGCGTTACATTGGGCCTCCTTGTAGGGCTTCGCGGTGAACGAATTCTACTATAGGCCGCGATGGCCGGTCAGGTTCGCGTGCTCAAGTAATGACTCGGGTTATCAGACAATCATATATTTACAAGAACGTAGTATCACAAAGTATGTACAGTTTAACGATAAGTATTTACACTAGTGAGTAATTAACTCGGTAATGAAATAGGTCACGGACCTCGCGTACAATAAGTATTATGCGAATTATCGTGAACACTATGCGAATGTACGTTATGCCCGACTATAAGAACGTAAAAGTAATCCGTCCGTTACTATCGAGACACGAGGTACGAGTGTCGTTTCGGCCGTTGTAGGTGCGCACGCTTGCGACTGCGGCGCTGGCGTGTGAGTCTTAAGGCGTCTCTCCATCGCTCCGTATTCCGGCCAATGAGGTGTGAGAGTCGCTATATCCTTTAGTTTCTTATCTCTTTTATTTTCTTTTATATATGGCCGCGTTTTGAGTTCCGTTTTCTTTCATTATTATCAAAGAAAAAAATTGATAAATATCTTGGTTGTATGGCGGTTCCAAATTTGTGGGAATATTTTAAATATGACGAATTAACGATCAATATGCGCCAGCAAGGAGATGAATCTTATCGTGAATTACTCTCGAGAGTTCGTATTGGTTTATTGACAAAATCTGATTGTGAGATTCTCGAAAAAAGAAAAATATCTTTTAAAGGCGAGTCTTTTGAAACAAGATTATACGAATTATGTAATTTTATTGAAAATTTGCCATCTGATACCGTTTGTTTACTGCCTACTTGTCATATGTGCGATGTTCTTAACACTGCAATGTTAAGTCGTATTGCTTCGAAAAAAATATTATTAATTGCTCAAGATACGTTGGAATGTGATAAATATACGAGAAAGAAAGTAGTAAAGAAATTGACGGATAACGATGAGAATAATATTAGAACAACTGGACTTTCAAGACAAATTACAATTAAAATTGGAGCTAAAGTCATGATAAGACGCAATATTGATGTTACTTTGGGCCTTGTAAATGGTACAATTGCTACAGTTATTTCTGTTGTGCAGGATACTGATCATGTAGAAAAGATAAAACTTCTTTTACCGTCTGGTTTGGAGTATTTTATTGAAAGAGTAAGTGTCAAGTTTCAAGTAATGGATAAAGCGTATGTTATTAGAAAACAATTTCCATTATCTTTGAGTTATGGCATCACCATTCATAAAAGCCAAGGATTAAGCTTGGAAAACGCTGTTATAGATATTGGTAATTCTGTATTTTGTCATGGTCAAGCATATGTTGCGTTATCCCGAGTAAAAACTGCAGGTGGATTGCATTTAATTAATTTTGATCCGTTATCTATAACAGCTAGTGATAGAACTATTACCGAATATAATCGGCTAAGATGACCACAAGCACAAATGATTACTACTTCAAAACAACGTTTTCGAAAAGTAAAAGATGTTCCGTGGACATTGTCGAAAAGAATTGCTTCCGTTCAAGAGTCAGATCAAGAAGCTCGACAAAGTACTGCTTGGGAGATACGTGCTTTTGAAAATACAAATAAAGATTTGCACTGTGCAAATGCAGTATTACAATGCTTATTGCATTTCAGTATTATTAGAAAAAAGTTGCTTAATATTGATAAACAAGATGATTTAAGTAAATTAGCATAGCGATATGAAAGTAATATGAAAAATTTGAACACTGATGCGATATGGAAAAGTTTAGAAGAATACTTATCGATTAAACGAGATGCCGTCGAAATTTGTACAAAATATGATTATGTCAGAAATCTGGTAGAGCATCAAGTTACTTGTACTAGTCGGTGCAAATTGTGTGGCAATACAAAAGTTATTATTACTGATAACAATATAGTTGTCCCAATTTCTATTGAAAATTTGAAGAAAAAATGTGATCTTAATGATTTATTAAAGACTACATTTTCACATTGGTGTCAATCACGTGACAAATCATGCGAACATTGTGCGGGAAATGATATAATGTTTAAAAATGAATTAACGTTGACAAAAGAAATAGTTATTATTCATTTAGTTTTGTTTTTGTTACAAGATAATAAAATAATAAAAATACCACAGAAATTTAATTTAAATGGCGTATCAACAGCTAAGGTATCAATAGCTAAACAGCGGTATAAAGTAATGAATGCTATATTTCATGATGGTTCGTGTATTGAGAATGGCTATTATGCAAGTATGTGTAGAGAAGGGACATCTTGGATTAAAATTGATGAGAAAGATAAAATCATTAAGAAAAAAGAACGATGGCCTGCAGGTGCTACAAATATTTATATATTATTTTTACAAAAACTTGATAATAAAAATTAAGCAACTATTATCAAATATAGATACACATTTTAGATAAAAACAATGTCCAGCAATGTATTTTCATGATTAGCAGTGATATTCTAAATTTAGCATTAATCACGTTAGATTACGATTATGTCTTGTATTGCAAAATTAGAAATAATAGTCTGTAATACCTTTAGCTTTACAATCTGTACATACTCTTTGTAAGATATACTCTTTATAAGATGCGTAACACTTCAAAATGCATGATATCAGTACAAAATTACCTTTTTCAAAATACACAATACAGAATGTCTCAAAAAGTTTGGGATTATTTTTGTGCGCAGATAAAACGAAATAAACTGAGTTGAAAAGTCCTCTATTTTGCAATTTTTATTAATATTTTGACTCCCCACAGAGTTGCAAGGCGTTTTGTAGGGACGTTCCCAACACTCTATTCCAATTACCCTTCTCCTCTCACTTAACTACCCTTTGGACCAACGGCTTAATGTCTCTTTCCGAAAGACGGAGCCCAGTTTGCTCCGCACAAGAGCCTATCTTGCACGGAGGGCGCAGCTTTCGGAAAAAACTTTCCATGTTTACATGGCTCTAGTGGACTCGAACCTGGTTCTTCAGATTACGAGTCTGGCGCTCTACCACTAGACCACACTGCCGCCCACATATATATACATATATGTATATATATATATATATATATATATATATATATATATACACATATATAAGCAAAATAAAATAACGACTGGGTTGGTGGGCTATTTCTTGTAAAATATATCTCATTCGTTGCAAACAAATTTATAAGATTTTTGAATCACAATAAAGGTATTATTGGAAAAATGAAGATTATAATAATATTAGACAGATCGTATTATACAAATAAATATTTAAATAATTAGTAAAGAAAATATTTTAATACAAATAAATATTGTAAGTAAGTAGTTAGTTATTAAAACTGTTAGTTTAAACTGAATTGGTGTTGCTAAACCGATGTGTTAATCTCTTGCATGTGCGTGCATGTGTGTGTGTGTATGTGTCTCTCTCTCTCTCTCTCTCTCTCTCTCTCTCTCTCTCTCTCTCTCTCGGCAACTTGAATGTTAGATATTTTGAGGTAAAGATAGCTTCTGTTCTAACCTCAATCTGTTCTACCCCAATCTGTCGTATTCGTCTTCTGGCGAGGACTCTGCTGCGCATGCTCATGGTTTCCGCTTCTCATTTCCCTAAGCACCGCTGTTGGTTGACACGTGCATGAGTTGCCGCTTTCACCGCTCTCTCTGTGCTCGGCTGCTATTGGTGGACGCGTGCATGAGTTGCTGCCTTCGCCGTTCTCTCTGTGCTCGGCTGCTATTGGACGGGTAAAGGAGTGCGACACCGATTAATTCATATCTGTGGCATAGTGTTCTTGCGTACTTCGCGCTTGTTGCTTGATCAGCGTGCCTGGTGACATTTTAAGTGGCAGGGAAACTAACAACACATGCAGCCAAAGTGTATTAAATGTAAAAAGCTAATTGCGAACAAATCGATTGAGTGCAGTGAGTGCAGGAGGATATTTCATCCTGGTTGCATCAGGTCGTATTCAGTAACTAAATACGCGGATGCTTGTTGCATATCTTTACAAGCGTCACTGGACATACCTCCTCTTACACCGGGAGCGGAGGAAAGCGCACGGTCATTTAACTTCGATTCCAAGAACATGGCCTCTTCTGTCGACTCTCTCACTCAATCGAGCCCACAAGCTACGACGAACGAGTTGTTGCTTGGACTGAGTGACGGATTCATAGATAGTCAGCAGCGTACCAACAAGGAAATAACAGACAAGCTCAGCGATCTTAATCGTATCGCGGATATAGCGGCGCAAAATAGCAAGCGCATTGTTGAACTGGAGCATACGGTCTCTGCATTGGAGCGTGAGGTTGCGGAGCTCAGGGGGCTAAAAGCTGCTCAGTTGGTCCAGACTGCTGATGAGCGCGTTGATAATGAGCTTGTCATTTCAGGAGTGCCAGTGGCATTGCAAGTCACACCGGCCGTGCTGGTCCAGAACGTGTTTGAAGCCCTAGACATTAAAGATCTCTCGTGTCACGTTTTGAGCGTGAGGCCGATGATCCGGAAAGCGATCCCGAACGTGAATCATGATCGTTCTCTGCGTGCGCACGAGACTAGCTCGTTTGCGGTTGCTCTGACCTCTGGTGCTGTTCGGAATAGGGTCATGTCTGGAATGCGTGCGAGGCGGGTGCTCAAGCAGAGCGAAGTCTGCGGCAATAACTCTGACCGTAATATCCATGTAAACGAAATGCTATCCAGGGCCACATATGATTTGTTGCAATTGACTAGGCGGGTTGCGAAGGAAAAGTCATATAAGTTCGTCTGGATGAAGGGTGGGCGCATCTGTGCCAGACTATCAGAGGGAAAGCCTATCATCAGCATAGATTCGGAGGCTGACCTTGCGAAATTGGTTTGACTTGAGCATAACATTAGACCGCCTCACACCAATCACAGTAAATTACCCATAGACTCGTCTCAGTTTTGTGTAGCCCAGTTCAACGCCAACTCACTACGAGCTCACATTGATTTAATCAGAATACAGTTTGCGTCTAATCTTTTTCATGTAATTTCAATATCTGAAACCTGGCTCCACTCTGATGTTTCTGATGCACTTGTGGCCTTGGATGGCTATTTCTTGATTCGTCATGATCGTGATGGTAGACGAGGTGGAGGCGTTGCCTGCTTTGTTCACGACTCATTGAAGGCCAAAATTATAGCTGTTTCTCCGAGAGTTGACTTTAACTCTCCTGAGTATTTGATTCTTGAGATCCGTCTACCCAACAATGAGTCGGTATTATTTGCTTCGGTCTATAGAAGACCCAAGGGTCTTTTCCTACATGAATTCTTGGAGACACTTGCGAGTGCTTCACACTTGTACAAGAATATCGTCATTGGTGGTGACTTGAATTGCAATCTCTTGTCGACCAATTCTGAGGCCAACCACTTGCGCGACCTAATGTTCAGCATCTCAATGAACATTGTAAATACAGGAGCTACGTACCATACAGCCACTGCCGACTCGTGGCTCGATGTCTTGGCTGTGGATGACAGCGACAAAATTTTACGGCTGACTAAATCCGAGAGTCCGTTTATTGCCGGACATGACCTAATAGAATTAAAACTCTCGCTTGGCACTGATATTGACACCAATCGCTCTATTATAAGACGTAACTTCAAAGACATTGATGCCGACGAGTTCTGTGGCTGCCTTAGGTCCACTATAAAGTACCTTGAGCGTATTCAAGCCATCACCGATGATAGCGGGGGTCACTGTGTTAATGGTCTTAGTGCTGCGTTGTCGGATGCCATCACTGAAGCTCTGGATGCTCTAGCCCCTGCGCGTAAAATCGCGGTGCGAAAGCCGCCGGCGCAGTGGCTCTCTGATGATCTCAGAACGCGTATCAGTGCCCGAAACAGGATGTACAAACATGCCAAGCGCTCGAACTGTTTGCTTGACTATGCCACCTACAGGCACTTTAGGAATCGACTCAATGTTGATATCAAACGTGCTAAAAGTGAATTTCACTACAATTCACTTATCAGAATTACAGACTCTGCTAAACTATGGAGAGAACTTGCGCGACTTGGTCTAGTAAAACAGACACAAATCTCTCCATTGCATTTCTTTACACCAGATCAGCTAAATAAGTACTTTGTGTCGGTCTCTGGGGCGCGGATGCCATGCTCACATACAGAATTTGTCGCCGCCATTGCCTCGATTCCTCGACCTGCGCTGCGCCCGCAGTTCAAATTCTCTGAGGTACTACCATGTGAGGTATACAAGCTCATTATGACTGCACCTCTGCATTCTTACGCGTCTGGTTCAGACGGTATTCCGCTGTATGTTCTGCGCATTGCCTGGCCGGTTATTTCCTTGGTGCTCACGACGTTGTTTAACAGATCGTTGGAGACTTCCACGTTCCCGTCGGAATGGAAGCGGGCACTGATTCGCCCACATTCTAAAACTCGTAATCCGCAGTCTCCGTCCGACACGAGACCGATAGCGAATCTGCCTGAATTGTCAAAGATCCTTGAAAGAATTGTCGCCTCACAAATTACACAGTATCTGGACGAGTTCGATCTGTTAAATCCCAGACAGTCCGCATACCGTTCGGGTCACAACACTCAGTCTGCTCTCCTACGTGTCTGCGACGATATCAAGCATGCGATCGATGATGGCCTTATAACTATAATGATACTCTTTGATTTCAGCAAGGCATTTGACACTGTCCCACATCCTCAACTTTACATAAAACTGAAAGAGATCGGATTTTCAGATGAAGCCATTATGTGGTTTTTCTCTTACCTTACTGGCCGGTCTCAGGCAGTGGTCGATGACCTTGGTAACTTATCTGAGTGGCTGTTCACGTCATCTGGAGTCCCGCAGGGCTCTGTTCTCGGTCCTCTACTATTTTCTCTATTTATCAATGATATATGCCGTGTTTTGCTTTACACGTATCACATGCTCTTTGCTGATGACGTTCAAGCTTATCTATCGTGTCCACCGGCTGACATCAATCGTGGTCTTGAATTGATTTCTAGGGACGCTAAGGCCATATTCGACTACGCCAAGATAAATGGTCTCAAGCTTAATCCTAATAAGTCGAAGATTATTATATTTGGTAGTTGAGCTCATATTGGAACCATTAATCTGAATCTCTTGCAGCCGGTTGTGGTGAACAACACACCAATTCCGTTTGTGAGTGAAGTAAGGAACCTTGGTGTAATTTTTACATCCAATCTTTCTTGGAGGAAGCATGTCATCCATATCTCTCAAAAAGTTCATCATGCACTGTACAGCCTCAAATTTAACAGAAATTCTCTTTCGACGGAATTAAAGATAAAGCTTGTTGTGACCCTAATTATGCCTCACATCGATTATTGCTGTCTGGTGTATCATGGCATGACTGGTGAGCTGAACACCAAATTGCAGAGGCTTCTAAACTGCTGCATCAGATTCATCTATGATCTCAGGCGAGATGAACATATAACGCCGTACAGGAAGCGACTTGGATGGCTTCGGGTGGAAAATAGGAGGCTGTATTTTATGGGTTACCAGATATATCGGATTCTTCATATGAGATCACCCTCCTACCTTCGTGATCTTTTCACTGCACCCGATCCACTGTTGAGGAGATCCGAACGTTTGGTTGCTACTCAGACCTTCCACATTCCTGCGTACAGAACGGAAACATACAAAAACTCCTTTCAGATATCTGCAATTTATTTCTGGCACTCGCTCCCTGATAGCATAACTTCTGCACCGTCTATAGCATCATTTAAGAGCCTTCTTAGATCACTTCTGCTGTCTTCTGAAACTGATTGAATGTGACTACTTGCTGTTCTTTCCTTCGAATTGAAGTTGATATAGATTTCAAGCGGGTGCATTAGTTTTAAGTGGTCACTATAGTACCTTAATCATATTTGTGCGTTAGTTTTAAGTTTATCACCATTATTGTTTCATATAATTTTGCTGCTTTATAGCGCGTGCGTTAGTTTAAGCTCATTATTATTGTTATATAGATTTTGTTGCTTTATACCATAATTCTATGGATAGTTCTACGAATTTTGCGCTGTGATGTACTGTATTGCAACTACTGTGTTGCTAGTGACTGTTGTCTACATGACTTCCTTGAGGTAACCACCGGATTAAGAGCACTGTATTTTATCCTGTAATTGCTCGATTGTTAACTGCTTTATTACTGCATTTATTGTATATGCTATATTGCACTGCCCTTTAGCTTTGCTTGGGCATAAATAAATCATCTATCTATCTATCTATCTCTCTCTCGTGCGTGTGTGTGTATAAAAAAATTAGATTTAAACATAGAATGTAAGTAGCATAGAATTTCGGCGATTTTTATTATGTTGTTTAGATTATAAGAAATTAGAGAAATTAACATATTCGGTTTAGCAACGCCAATTCAGTTTAGTAGCAGTCAAGTATTTTGAAAGATATTTATTTGTATTTAATATTTCTTTATATTTAAGTATATTTATTTGTATTTTTACAATGTCTGATTAATACTATTATCTCTTTCATTATTTTCAGTCATATTGCGGAGCAAACAACATATAAAATAGACCATCGTTTTGATAATTGTACAAAAGACGATGGGGGTGGTGGTGGGATTTTTATTTTATTATAATAAAATAGACCATCAAATTTTAAAAACTAAACGTCAATACGGTCCGCGCTTGATGTAAGTAGCCTAATAATTGATATCTCTATGTAGAACATATGCATTCTGCATATGTATTTTTCAAAATTAAGCTGTGTTTTAAGTCTGGCAAACCAAGCTGCCGCACAGCTACGATAATTTGGAAAAATACATATGCGGAATGCATATGTTCTATATAGAGATATCAATTAGTTAGGCTACTTACATCAAGCGGGGACCGTATTGGCGTTTAGTTCTTAAGACGATGGGGATGGTGGTTAGATTTTCATTTCATTATAATAAAATAGACCATCGTTTTCATATTGTTAAGTTGTAATTACAAAAGACGATGGGGGTGGTGGTGGGATTTTTATTATAATAGAATAGACCATCGTTTTCATATTTTTAAATTATAATTACAAAAAACGATGGGGGTGGTGGTGGAATTTTTATTTTAATACAAATAAATACTACTAAAGTCATTTTTACGTGCATGCGTGCGTGCGTGCGTGTGTGTGTGTCTCTTTCTCTCTTTTGTGCTTGTATGTATGTGTATATCATAACAAAATTACCTTTTTAAAAAAAAGGTAAAAAAAAGGCGTCAAGTCACACTCGTTCGAAGAAAGTGGTTATCTCAAAAAAACCGATGAGGCATCTTTGTACCTAAAAAAAAACTGATGTGGTATGTTTGTATTTTCACAAAAATAAATGATATCTATAAATTGCGCCAAGTAAAAAATGAATATATATTCCTCGGAAAATAACTGTTGTATTATTTTTCGTATTATTAAAAAAAATTTCGTACAAAAACTTGACGCTGCTCACAACAAAATTACCTTTTTTTAAAAAGCAGCGTCAAGTTTTTGTACGAAATTTTTTTTAATAATACGAAAAATAATACAACAGTTATTTTCCGAGGAATATATATTCATTTTTTACTTGGCGCAATTTATAGATATCATTTATTTTTGTGAAAATACAAACATACCACATCGGTTTTTTAGAAGTATAAAAATACCTCATCGGTTTTTTTTAGATTCATTTTATACTTGACGCAATTTATAGATATCATTTATTTTTGTGAAAATACAAACATACCACATCGGTTTTTTAGATTAGGTACAAAGATACCTCATCGGTTTTTTGAGGTACAAACATATAATATACATGATACATATACATATATTTCAAACTTATAGACTGCGCGCCGATTATTTGTCGGACTTTAAACACAGCTATCGTTGAAGAATTAATACCCTTCCCTCCCCGGAATTAAATCTACGCGATTAAATTATTAAATTATTAAATTATTAAACGATTAAATTATTAAATTTATTGCGAAAAATATTACCTCAGCCAGGGGTCGAACCTGGAACCTCCCTCATTCCGTGACGGGTGTCGTACCAATTCAACCACTGAGGCATGTGGTAATATTTTTCGCAATAAATTTAATAATTTAATTTAATTTAAATTATTTAAAAAATAAGATGCGTATACATATATATAAGTATCAAAGATTATTATTAACGTCTTGACGATTAATCGGACCAAAACCAATGGTCGAATCGTCACGATGATAAATTATTGCCAGTTAGGCCGATTCTGGTCTTAGTTTTGTTATTTATTCACTTTAATTGTTTATATCTTTGAAATAAACAATGAACGACATAAAATTATTTAAAGATCATGATCTTTTTAAGATCATAATCCCAATCTGTGTCAACATTATTGGAGAGTTTATCCTAAAGTGAATATTTACTTTAACCCTTACTTACCACACTTCTGTAGAATCACATACTTACCACATTGGGGTGGAATCTATCCCAGCGACAAAAATTGTTATAACAAATAAGCTATTCAATATTTTAACTTGCCAAATTTTTTAGAACTTCTTAAGAGCTTACTTTTAAAAGTTATGTAGGTTATATAGCCAAAAATTAAAAATATGTATAATAAAAAAATTAAAATAGCAAGAAAAAAATGAAAAAATGGCTGTTTTTACAAAAAAATTCATTATTTTTTATTTTTTCATATAAATGGTTAAAAATTTAGGTGAGTCTTCTACTGATGTAGTACTACAAGAAAAAATAGTAGTTTAGTGGCCCTTTAAAAAAAAAGTATTTATTCTGAGAAATGAAGGAAGGAATTTCGTGAAAAAATGAACTTTGTGTTATCATCAAAATATGCTATAATATTTATTGTTTAAATCAAACTTTCATAAGATTTTTATTTGAACATAAGTAAAACATGTTATGAACAATAAAAAACAAGCATTACAATCAATTTTAGTTCCTTTTTTTAATTACAAGCCGGCGCAATCGGTACAAAGGATGTGGCTGTGATTTACACAAACAGGGTGATGGCAGGATGCACAACCTCTTCTGGTTTTTGTATCTTCTTTTTTTGTACACATTACGCATCGCTGTTGTGATAGAAGTTCAATACGTTGCAAAGGTTGATCAGATAAAATGTCTTTTTTTTTTTAATAAAATGTTATATACCGTAAAAAAAATTAGACATAGTATAACACGATGTACCAATCTTATTCTTCACTCTGATGTCGAAATACAGTGCAAAAAAAATTCATTAAAATTTCACGAATTCAGCCTTACTTGCCACACTGGGGTGCAGGTGATCCCACTACACTTTGGACGACTGCGACAGACACACTATCGGTCCCGGCGTAATACAACTGGCTTGAGGGGATAGTGGCATGCTTGAACTATTGACAGATATCGCTATAGACCCGCTCCCCGTTGGTTTCGGTACTTAAAATTAAGGGAATATGGTCGTGGGGTTGATTTGATCCCAGTGTGGCAAGTAAGGGTTAACGTATTGAAACAAGAATTTTTAAATGTAAATAATATTTTACATTGTTTCATATTATTCTTCATAATGATATCCATACCGCGCTGATATTGCAGAAATATTCCGGACAAGCAATCTGGATATCCCACCATAACACTGCGTGACGATGGACTGTACAATATCTTATTACGTATCGCCTTATTGGATGAAGATTTACCAGAAACAACGATTGTTAAATGTTTACTCTGCATATCGAAAGCATCGTACAATGTTTCTCGCAAAACTGTCTATTATGCAGGTTAGTGACAAATGTTTACTTTAATATATATATATATATATATATATATATATATATATATATATATATATATATATATATGTATTAAATGTATATATATATATGACCAACTGTATCTTTTGTCGAATTACATATACAGTGTCTAATGTATATATAGAGGTGTAAAAACCATAGTGGTGTAAGTCAAATTTTTTAAAATATTGACTCGTGTGTTGTGACGTTGCAGTTTCGCTGCACCGTGGCAGCGCCTCGCCACCGTCACAAGGCGCGGGTTTCGCGCCCGCGGACGGTCCAGAGAGTCGATGCGAGATCTCCAGGGGCATGATTTAATCGCGTTTTTGTATTCTGATCCCTTTTATTTCTTTGTATAATACGCGGCGCCTCACCGAGACGGGACACGGATTTTCTCCAAGAAAATACGGCGGATGGCGAGAGATAGACCGAGCCAGGAGGGTCGGGGCGAGGAATCGCTTGGCGAGAGCGGATCGTGGCGAGGCTCGCGGGCCGTCGAGCACGAGGGAACACAGGAGGACACGCGCGCGGCGCGTGATACAGCGGCGGGCGGACCCGTAGAAAGCAGGGCCCCGACACCGGGGCAGAATGAGTCACCTGCTCTCCTCCCCTGCAAACCAGACTCCGGGATGGATGGCCACCATTCTCGGACCGAGAAGGAGGAACACGAGAGAAATAGCGTTCCGTCCGCTGCCCGGAAAGATCCCGGGAAATCACCGCGCGAGCGAGGGGCCATTAAGCGCCCTGCGGGAGGTTGACAACCCTGCGCAAGGATACGTCGCGACTGTCGCGAGCCTGCGAGGCTGTGCAGTGCGAGCTCACCCCTAATTGGCCCGCGCTATCGAGCCGTAGGGCCGCGCGCGCCCGGAGTGGGGCGCACCATCGATTCCGCCATCGAGCGGATTTTACGCGATCACTCTCTGGTCGTCCTCCGGCGCAGTTACGCAACTTAGCGCATCTCGCGATTTCGCTCAATACTCGAACCGTTCCAGGCGGTCGTGCCGACGACGTTCCGACCTGCAGAGACGGAGAGCAAACCCCAGGAGGGGGCCAATTCCGGTATGGTTGCCTTGCGTAAGAATTTTGTGTGTAAAGCCACGATACCGCTCTCCGGGTCGCGCTCTCGCTCGGGAACAACTTCGGTAATTAGTGTTATTCGCCGAAAAGGCGTGTATTTAGCGATCGACAGCGAAAGCGAAGGGCGCCGGAATGATCTCGTGGCCACGGGATCGCGAAAGACGGCCGCAGGCTCCTGGAGATCGCGGTGGGCGCGTCAGCGACGAGTTTTGATATCACGAGTGCGCCATTTCTCGCGACCGTCGTGTTCGCGGCCGCGTGCTTCATGGTACGTCGTAATTCGTGCTGCCGGGACTTAGATTTCACGCGCAATACCCGTATTATCTATGTCAGATTATGACTTGCGTTAGAATATTATTTGCGTTCGATTACTACCTGCGTTAGAATGTTATTTGCGTTAGATTATTATTTGCGTTAGATCCTTCTCTTTTCGTCGTGCGTTAGAGTTAGTATTCCGCGTCTGTGTCCAATCGTTGCGATGGCGTGCAATGTTCCGCGTTACGGTACGCGCTCTATTTTGCGTCGTTCGGTGTAGTAGTCGTACGCCCTTTTGCGTTGCCTCGCGCCTCCGCGAACGTATTATCTTTGGCGATAGAACCCTGTCGCGACCGGAATATAGCGTTCTTGCGCGCCGAGCGTGGCGCAGCACCTTGTACTTCGCGTTTCGTACTCTAGCGTTTCGTTCTCTGTTTATTCTTCCGCTTTAGCGGTTATTATTGTGCGACTAAGTCACTTTCGATACTCCGTTATTTCCTTGATTGTTATTTCGCGTTTGTTTCTGTTCTTTCTTATTCGAGCAGACTTTCTGTCGTTCGTGTTATCCTATGTGACTTCAGTTATGGTCGAGATTCCAGACTTTATTATCTCGCGCTTATTCGTTTGTGTCGAGATTCACTATTCAACGATCGGCTGTATTATTTCGCGCTCATTTCTGCTGTTTGTATCGGAGCCTAATTTCTACCACCTGTTCGATTATGTGTCATTCTAGTTGCGTTTCCTATTAATTTGTTATCCCGCGTTTAATTACTCGGTTATCTCGCGCTTATTTGTTCGTGTCGAGTTCGAATCGGAGAAGGGATATTCTTTCGTGTCCTAATATTCAGTTTTGTTAATTCCATCGCTTACTGCCCTTCCATGTCTAATCTCTTTAATAATTCGAGTCAATTTTATTCCGACTTTCGCGATACAACAAGTCGGTAATTTCACCTGTATTAACTAATTCACCATACCAACAATTTATAATGAACCTTGATGTGAATTTTTGTTACTGATTATCTAAGAGTGCTTGATTTATGAGTCACCCCGCCGAATATTGCGCTGCCCTTCATCACCCCGCCCATAATAACCGTTAGGTCGAGCTGGCCGACCTCTCGCACGCCGAATTAATCGCGTTTGGTGTTTCTTTTGAGTTTCGCGATCTTAGCGTAACTCGCGTCCACTAATCAGACGCGTAGTCTGGCGCCCAATATTAATTCTTGGTGCCGAATCGTCGGATTGTGCGAGAGAACCATCGGAGAGGCCTGCCATCCTTCTCTCCCTACCCCTTTTGATCCGTCGTTGCAAAAATAGACGTGACAGTGCATAGACCCAATCTATACAAATATATAAATTGCATTTATGCACACGAGTCAATATTTTAAAAAATTTGACTTACACCATTATGACTTTTACTCCTCCATATATGTATGGCTAAAGGCAGTTTTCTGGACTTTTTCTGTTTTCTAGGTGTATAGTCCTGGGATCTACCCTCACATTCTGTGATAGATTCCAAAACTGTCCTGGAAACTGCCATAGGACTCAAATTTTCCAGGACAGTCCTGGAAAATGCCAAATGTCCTGCAATCTGCCGATACAAAACAGAAAAGTCCAAGAAGCTGTCTCCGAACATACATACATACATACATATATATATATATATATATATATATATATATCAATATATATATATATGAATATATTTCAATTGTATCGACTTAACTGGCCACAATTTAGTACAAAATCACAACGTTTCAGCCCTTGGTTTGGGCCCTTTTCGAGTGTAAACTAAATCATCTGTAAGAATCGTCGTTGAAATCATAAGACATCCGTAATGTATGAAATTATTCCAGAAAGATCATAAAATAAAATAATTTTATACATTACGGACGATTCTTACAGATGATTTAGTTAATCATTACTGGCAAGTTATGAAATTGTTTATATATATATATATATATATATATATATATATATATATATATATATATGGAGGGGTTAAAGCCATAGTGGTGTAAGTCACTTTTTTTAACCTATCGAGTTAAGTTCATAGATGCAGTCTACACATGCAGATATGTTGAAAAAAGAAGAAAAAAGTGGTCAAAAAAATTGACTTACACCACTATGGCTTTAACCCCTCCATATATATATATATATATATATATATATATATATATATATATATATATATATATATGTATTGTGACAGGAAAATTAAAACCCTTTTCCTCGACATCGACGCTCGATGTAATATGATCGATCCGACAAAATTTATGAAATACCGACTCTACGTTTTCTGTTGCCCGCGCTGCACGAGCGCCGAGCCCTGTAAACCGTCGAGACGGAGAGCCAATAGCGTAGCCGCATGTGACGGAATATATCAACGATTGGTAGGATCGAAAGGGGTGGGCGCGTGGTAGCGGAACGACCGAGAGATCTCGGCGACTCTTCCGTCGGTCTTCGGCGTGATTAGTCCTGTGTAAATTATAATGTAATCCGAAGTGCGTATAACGATCAGCTGCCTGCCGGTTATCGAGTAGATTCGACGATATAAATTTGTTAATACTATACTTGTGTAGACGGCGTACGTCTAATGATGGTGAACGAGTTGTGTGGGCCGTTTTGCGGCGAATAGCGACGTAATTGTAACGTAAGTCTAACTATTTCAATACACTCATATATTGCTTGCTTATCTCTCTGATTTCTTTTGACTTCTGCAATATTCCTTGGGTCCCCGACGGAACTCCCCTTGTGTTGTCTCATGTTTAATTGCTTGAAATCGCTAGCCGATTAGAAGAATTAGATACAGAATATGAGTTTGTTAGTTCTCACAAAACTAGCTGGCGCCCAATTAATAAGATAATCTTGTCAAATAACCTAGAGCCCTGGCATTGGCCCAGGCCGCGCCAGGTGTCGGCATTATTCATGAAATTAAATAATTTCGTCTGAGCGATGTAAATGTCCCGTTCGTGACGAATTATAATTTGTTATTAAATTGTCAAAAGAATAACGCCGGTCTCAGTATCAAGAGACACGGTAGTGTCTCGCGCCAAGTATACGCGCAGCGTGAGACCGCCGTGGCACTTTTACGCGAACGCACGAGTTGCAAGTTCTCGAGATTTTGAGATCTCAATAACAACGGAGCAAGTTCTAAGTAGGCTTGATCGATAGCTTGGGTTTGAATTATGTAATAAAAGTGTTTTTACTTTTCCGCTACGTGCCCTACGAGCGTAGATATTGCGACGCAAAATCTGAAATGTTAAATTTTACAATTAAGAAACGTCGTCGTCGTCGATTGCTTTTGCATCGATAGATAGCGTTTTTGAGATACCTCGAGTGTGTAAAAAGAAACAGTATATACGTGCGTGTGCGCTCAGTGCAGACAGAGCGTTCAACGCGTTGTCAATCAGTTATAACCTAGAAATATATATCGTGCAACACCGTAATCTTTCATCGTTAAATACGATCGTTTAATTCCGAATTTTAGTCGCGTCATGCAAGGATCGAAGTGTCACGATATTAAGATGGGCGTTACAAGAAGCGAAATATCAGCGGGTCGGATTTATCAGTGTAGTGACAGTCGTGACAGATAGTGATCACCAATATATCAATATATATTGATCGCAGGGAGCTGATATCGAGGAAATCTTTAAGAAGGAAAGTGTATCCAAAATCGCATACGTATGTATGTACTGTCTTGTAAATTGTAAAAGTTGAAGAGAACGAGAAAGTGATCTGTAGCGCAATTTGTATTGTAGGCAATTATGCTAATTAGTTGAATCGAGTCCATTATTAGCCATTATTATGATATATGTTGATTTTATACCATAATGTCTAGAAATATTAATTATTCGACGATTATTAACGAAATTAGCAATAACAACAAAATAAATTTTGGTAAATATATAGTATAATAGTACCCTCTTCGATCCATTTTCTTTGAAATTTACAAATTTTGTGTATTTTGTGTAATAAAACAGATTCTGAGAAGGAAAATCATCGCTCATGTTCTGTTTGTTTTGTGACGTGACAAGTCGCGTCCACTTTCCGGACGGGCTCGGCCGAGGGAATTTGGGGATGCTCCCTCGCGCGGAGCGGGGAAGGGTCCTAACGTTAGATTAATTCTAGTATTTAAGTTCGTAGGAAAGATTGCCAGGGATGACCGGAGCACATTTGTAACGGCCATGAGTCGCAACGAGGGAAATTAAGAGGACTAGGAGACGGCTGGGAAACGTGGCTGTAGTTCGGGCCGCGTCCGCGCCTCCCCGTTCGCCACGGCGGGCGCCCATGGAGATTGGAGATTCGATCCCGCGCTCGGCACCATCGGCCAGTGACAACCGCAGACGCCCGGGGGACGCCCTGAGGTAGTACCAGAGGGACTAGGGAGGTCGGAACGGCACGAGGAAGGGCCCGTCCTCGTGACCGTCGCCCCAAGGGTTGCCGGCGACGTGGCCATGGCCCGGCCAGCCTGGCATACGTTGTGCCGAGCAACGAGTCGCGGCCCGGACAGCCGGACTCGTTTGAAAAGGCCGCGCCGAGGTGGAGGCGCGAGCAACAGCGTCGCAGCAGTGAAGGCGCCGCGGAGGAACACCAGCGCGAACAGCCAGGGACGGCGCTCGGATTGGCGAGCGCGCGCGAAACGCACCGAGTGCGCAGGCGCGGGGAGCCGACGCGAGCCCGACACGCCATCGTCCCGGCACTGTCGTGCCACCCGTTGTAAGGGACGCATATCTCCAGCCTCGAGACGGACCATCCGGACATAGAGAGCATCGGCCTATTGTAAGGTCACCACCCTGGCGTCTTCGCGGTAAATTGGATGTTCTGCTCGAGGCGCCGGCCCCGGATGTGTGTAGAGTACCGGTTGTATCGTACCGTTTTTAGAGTTGCAAGAGAGAGGATCGTATCGGAATCCTCGCCTCGGGCCTCGCCGACAGCAGAACTTCAAGTATGTAGAGACCGAAGGGGACCCTCCCCGGGAACTCCGTCGCGGCCGACAGTCATACGCGTTCGTTTCGTTAGTGTGTCGTCTCGTGTGTTGTACGCGATCGGGCGGCGCGTGACGACGGGAGTCGCGCCGGGAAGATCGCGGTAATAATCGTGTTAAGCGGGTGTCGAGTGGTCATGTATTTTGAAGGGCACTCGACCCCGTTATTGTGACGCTACGCATTCGGGCTGCGGAGACCGTTAATTAGCGTTGGCAGCGATCGTCGGGATCGACGTGGCACCGCGGAATCGCCGGACTTCGTGCGAGACGGGATTTGCGTGGCTGACCGCGGGATCGTCCGCGATACGTGTTTAATTTCGTGTTTCGTGTTGCGTACGGGATCGTAAACGCCCGAGTGCCACCAGCGAAAGTCACATAAGTTTCGTGTACGTGGCATGCGGCCGCGTCGTGTATATCGTGTTATAGCGTACTTGATTGTGTTGCGTTGTATAGTATTCGTCCATGCGGAATCGTCGAGTCGAACTCGCGATAAGAATTCGTTAATTGCGTCAGTACCTTTGAGGTGCGTTCTATCGCGGTACTCTTCTTTGAGTTATGTTCTTGCGGGTGATTTGCGTTAGCTTCTAAGTATTCGCGTTAAAATCTTGTGCTTTCTAAGCAGTCGCGTTCGTATTCGCGTTAATATCGCGCTAAGCAGTCGCGTTCGTCAGAGATTTGTGCTTGTCGTCCGGCGACATATTCACGTTCGCCGTCTTGCGATAGTCTCTAAGTACTCGCGTCCGTTACCTCGTCTTAGTTATTAAGTCTCGCGCTACTGTAAACCTTCCGATTTCCGATTGATTTCGCATATCTCTTCTATCTCTGTTTACACTTCTATCTCTAATATATCCTTTCTGTTTTCTTTTCTTTCAAATATATTATTTCTATTTTATTTCTGTGTGTGCTCTAATTGCGTATCGCCCCGCTCCAAATTCCCGCCAGCCAAAAGCCCAGCCCTGAGTCTTCGGGCAAATTCGCGAATAAAGTAATAGTAGTATCGTGTTCGGTGGCGTGCATAGTTACGCCTGGCGCCCAGATTAAGTGAGAATTGTTGCATCGGTAAGTTAATCCACGATAGCCCTCCTCCGGATAGCGAGACCGGGGGAAAAAGCGTCGCAGTTTCTAATTAATACTTAAAATTACGATGTCCGTAAGTAAAGAAATGATAATTGAAATATCGATAACTTATGGATATGTATTTTGCTTCTTATTTCAAATAGATCATATTGTGCTTTTGGTTAAAGCAGAGATCAATACCCTGTATTTACGCTTTCTACTATTCTCTGCTTTAACATAGATTATAATTTTAAAATATATAATTAAATAAAGTTGTAAATAACATATGATTTAATAGTAACAAGCGAAATGTATGTATATTCATAAATTATTATTTCTTTACTTACCGACATTGTGATATTTTAAGTATTAATTATAAACAAACGGAACATGAGCGACAATTTTCCTTCTGAGAATCTTTTTTACTACCCAAATACTACACAAAATTTGAAAATTTTAAAGGAATCAGAGAGGTGCCGTTATTCTACATATTTGCCTAAAATTTTATTAAATTATCAAATTAATAATTAGTTACAAAAAGTTAATAATATTTATTATAATATTATATTATTATAATATTATTATAATTATTATTATAATTATTATAATTATTATATAATATTATTATTATAAATAATATTATAATAATATTATTATAAATAATATTATAGGTAGAAGAATTTTACGCATTACTCACGAAATTGGTATTCATCATAGAAAAATTTCTAGTTACGTGAAAATTAGTATTTAGGCGAAAATGAATTAATTTTTTGGTAATTGTGTACATGAAGGGGACCACCTTGGATGACCTTGATATTTTAGTATGTTGTCAAGATCACCCTCCTGAGTAACCTTCAGAAGGTTTCAGCCCGCACTCGTTATTCGTTAAAAAGTTATTAACAAAAAAAGTTTGGAAAATATAGCAGCTATTTTGAGTATTGGAAGGCATAAATGACTATATATATGTCGAAATAGTTCACGCATACACTTTCCATGCGAAACGAGGTGCCACATGGGTTCGTGGCGTGCTTTACGAGCTCGTTTAAGTACAGGTGGTATTAAACAAGATAAGTTAATCGATCATCTGTGTGAATATTTGTGGCAATATACTTTGTGGCGATATTATTAATGTCGTCACATGGGTTCGTGGCGTGCTTTACAAGCTCGTTTATATATATATATATATATATATATATATATATAGCACGCCACGAACCCATGTGGCACCTCGTTTCGCGTGGAAAGTGTATGCGTGAACTATTTCGACATATATATTAGTCATTTATGCCTTCCAATACTCAAAATAGCTGCTATATTTTCCAAACTTTTTTTGTTAATAACTTTTTAACGAATAACGAGCGCGGGCTGAAACCTTCTGAAGGTCACTCAGGAGGGTGACCTTGACAACATATTAAATATCAAGGTCATCCAAGGTGGTCCCCTCCATGTACACAATTACCAATTTTTTTTGCAAATTGATAATTAGTAGAAATAAATTCTTTATAAAAATAATTAATAGTTTGTCAAAAATAAATTACTACTTATTTGAAAATTAATAATAGTAAAAAATAATTACTAATTTTTTCAATAATGAATAATCAGTCTCAGGTAATATATGTATGTAAGACGCACATGTCGCTCGCGTAAATATAAACAGATAGAATATAGACATTTATCGGCTCGCAATTTTAAAATAGGAATATATATGTAGATTCGTCGCTTGTAATATATAATTTTAAGCATTAAGAACGAGCTTTGTTCGCTAGCCCCTTTATGAAATTATTTATATTATGCATGACAAACTAATTATTCATATTTACGCTGGCGACATGTTACGTCTTACATTTATTAACCGGTTATTGCGATAAATATTATCACATTCCTCGGTGGTCGAATTGGTACGACGGCCTACACGGAATAAGGGAAATTCCAGGTTCGAATCTTGGCTGAGGTAATATTTTTCGCAATAATTAATTTACAGTTTTTAGATAATTAAATCGCATCGATTTAATTTAGGAGAGGGAAGGGTTTTTAATGTTCCGACGATAGAGCTGTGTTTCAGTCCGACATTTGTCGGCTCACAGTTTTAAATTGGAATATATATGTATATTCGTCACTTGTAATATATAATTATAAGCACTAAGAACGAGCTTTGTTCGCTAACCCCTTTATGAAATTATTTATATTATGCGAATGTTACGTCCAACACCAGGATTAGGATAAGAAAACCTGGGAAGCGAAGAAAAGGCTAACCAGAGGTGTAGGGGTAAAGAAGGACGCAACCAGATATCCATGTAGGGTTAGTCAACTTGGCCAAACATGGGGCCAATCTCGAACATCGACATTCCGATATAAGTAAAGATGATTGGTCAATAAAGTGGCCGAACCTTGGAGCGTAACCATCGCGCGAGATTGGCGACCGATATAGGCTTAAAGCTTGGTTCTTAGATAGGCCCAATGATATATCTGAATATAAGCCCAAGATTAGACTCTGAATCTTGGGCTTATATTCAGATATATCATTGGGCCTATCTAAGAACCAAGCTTTAAGCCTATATCGGTCGCCAATCTCGCGCGATGGTTACGCTCCAAGGTTCGGCCATTTTATTGGCCAATCATCTTTACTTATATCGGAATACCGGTGTTTGAGATTGGCCCAATGTTTGGCCAAGATTGAGAGTCAATTTTACCGAAAAAAGTTAATGCCCTGCAAAGCAGGTATAAACGAAGGCCCCGGATGAGGAGCACACTTCGTAATCAAAAAGGGTTATGTCAGAGGCCCTGCTAGTGAGCACGCCCTGACTGGCGAACTTGAGAACGCTGGAGAAACTCTGCCGAGCTGCCCTAGATGTAGGAGTTGATGTTGAATCTTAATTACGCGAAAGGATACTGGCGATGCGCCGCGTAGCGGTCGCGAGCCGAACTCTCTCGCCGCGCGACCCCGCGCTGCCGCCTGCGCCGCGCGCAAGCCAAATATTGGCCTCAATTAAATATGCCAAGATCGGTTAGTCAATGGTGGTCCAAACAATGGTTGAAAATCAAACTGCCATTGTTGGACCTCCAATCTTGGGCCAAACATTGGCTCTGTTTACGTATGCCAAAGTTGGTTCATCTATAGTAACCCAAATATCGGCCTTGATTGGAATCACCGATGTTGGTAATAACCAGAAAATTGATGTACCAGTATTGGGCTTTCAATCTCAAGCCAAGTATTGGCCTCAATTAAATATGCCAAGATCGGTTAGTCAATGGTGGTTCGAACAATGGTTGAAAATCAACCTGCCAGGGTTGGACCTCCAATGTTGGGCCAAACATTGGCTTTGTTTGCGTATGCCAAAATCGGTTTATCTATATTAACCCAAATATCGGCCTTGATTGGTATCACCAATGTTGGGGACAAGATTTTCGGCCGAATATTGGCCGAATTTAGGCGCCTAAACTTCGGATACGTGATAACGCACCGAACAATGGCCACGTTACCTAGTTCGGCAAATCCTACATGGGTACTTACAAATGTCGCTCGCAGGTACACGCTCTGAGGCACGTGGCGCGAGCCGAACGCACTTTCAATGGCTCAGGAAGGGTCAACGTCCGTAGGGACGCTAGGACGCTTTCCGTGAGCAGTGCGATCGTCGGTCCTCTTTTGAGTCAGGGCATTTAATCCCTTTAACTCAGGATCGGAGTGCGACTTCGAAAAGTGTTAGGAGATGAGAGCGAGGTCTTATTTTAAATAAATAAACATCGAGATTATCTTAAAAATAGATAGAACATTTATTACAAATTAACATAGAATTGACTAATGACATTGAGTAAAGAGAATCAGGCAATTGAGATAAATGATGAATGAACGCAAGCGGAATGTATGTCATTTGTGTGTGTGAGTGTATAGTTACCGCGGGTGATACATAAGTCCGGAGGTGATCGGGCAGGATCTTTAAAGGGAGACCTATTTGAAAATGGACATCCTGCTTGCTATTATTACAATCGAGATCGGAATTGAATTACATAATTCTTTAACTAACAATGGAACCTCGCGAACTCGAAAATTCTGATTTTATTGAAACTGCCCACACATGTAGGGGGGGGGGGGGGGGGGGAAAAAGATGAATTTTGAAATTTTTTGTAGCGGCCCAAAAACGGTTTTAAGGGGTGAAACCACCACTCACATGTAGAGCGGGTTTTTGCTTTTCTCGATATATTTTGAAAAGTATTCGAAATATCAAAAAATGTTTCAAATAAAAGTTTTATTGTAAAAACATTTCTATTCAACCACATTAGTAAAATTGTGAAAAAAAATTTGTTTAAAAACTTATTTATAAAAAATATATTAATGTTGTTGAATAGAGGAGATTTTAATATAAAACTTTTATTTGAAACATTTTTTGATATCTCAAATATTTTTCGAGATATATCGAGAAAAGTAAAAACCGCTTTAAATATGAGGAGTGGTTTCACCTCTTAAAACCGTTTTTAGGCCGCTACAAAAAATTTCTAAATTCATCTTTTTACTCCCCCTACATGTGTGGGAAGTTTCATTAAAATCAGAATTTTCGAGTTCGCGAAGTTTCCTTGTAACGTGTGGTGCATATGTGTATTTGAAACTAAATTAAGTCGCAATTAAAAATAAAATATAAAGAAATGTTCGCGAGGTGAAAACAGAGAGACAGGAATTTATGCATGGAAAATGGTTAAGGATACCGCCATTGAAATAAGGTTCAGGTTATTTAAGGTTTTAAGACATTTGATTTTACTAGTAGATAAAGAAGGCCAATTCGAGGGGAGGGGATCTCGGCGGCGCGGGGATCTCAGCGTGGAGGGGGGCCATAAATAAACAAATAAATAAATAAACAAATAAATAAATAAACAAATAAATAAATAAATAAATAAATAAATAGATAGATAGATAAATAGATAGATAGATAAATAGATAGATAAATAAACAGATAGATAGATAAACAGATAGATAGATAAACAGATAGATAGATAAACAGATAGATAGATAAACAGATAGACAGATAAACAGATAGATAGATAAACAGATAGACAGATAAACAGATAAACAGATAAACAGATAAACAGATAAACAGATAAACAGATAAACAGATAAACAGATAAACAGATAAACAGATAAACAGATAAACAGATAAACAGATAAACAGATAAACAGATAAACAGATAAACAGATAAATAGATAAACTAGATAAATAGATAAATAGATAAATAGATAAATAGATAAATAGATAAATAGATAAATAGATAAATAGATAATAGATAAATAGATAAATAGATAACTAGATAATAGATAACTAGAATAGATAATAGATAAATAGATAAATAGATAAATAGATAAATAGATAAATAGATAAATAGATAAATAGATAAATAGATAAATAGATAAATAGATAAATAGATAAATAGATAAACTAGATAAATAGATAAATAGATAAATAGATAAATAGATAAATAGATAAATAGATAAATAGATTGTTTGAGATCGTGCGAATCGGCATGAGAGAGGGTTCGAGGAGAGTTTCGCGTTAAATTGATTATCGCTTTCAAGTTATGGCATGGATCGTTCGAGCATATTATTCCGGAACGTTCGCTGACTTTCGGCTAATAATAAAGTCAAGCAGCTCACAAAAGAAAGATCCATGCCATAAACAAAGCAAGCGAAAACACGCAACGTTCCCTTCGAATCGACAAGGGAAACGGTGACGTCCGTGCAATGACGTAGAGCTCCGGCCAATCGCCCTCTCGAAATTAGTGGCAACGAGCCGGGAGGGAGGTTCGCCTCGGAAATAATAAAAGGACCGCCGCTGCGCCGCGGGATAGATTTTTGGCTCGCAGATCACTCAGTGACAACCGCTTTCGCACACCGCTTGTCTTTGCACACCGCTTTGCACACCGCTTTGTACACCGCGTCCATCAGCTTTTCGCTACTTCGCGCCGCGAATCTGCTTGCCGCTAGACTCTGTGCGCGCTTACGGCACATCCTCTTTGCTGAAAGCATTGAACATTGTAAATATTGTACACTGACTTTGTAATATACGTTTATTTTCTCTTAATCGTGAACTTGCGTGTCTGATTCTTTTTGTGGTCGTCCTCACAACCTCGCGCTTCCTCGCGCTGCCGCGCACTCTCGAACAAGATAAATAGATAATTATGGCGCCGAAGACCATTTTTTCTAGGTTTGCGTTCCACCAAAAAAATTAACAAAAAACCATATTTTACGTGACTTAAACTATAGATTTTTAGTTGAACGCAGGAAGAGATTCTCTCAAGATTGCAGCCGGATATTTATTTAGATTATAATTATGGCGCCGAAGACCTTTTTTTTCTAGGTCTGCGTTCCAAAAAAAAAAAATTAATAAAAAACCATATTTTACATGACTTAAACTATAGATTTTTAGTTGAACGCAGGAAGAGGTTCTTTCAAGATTGCAACCCAACCCTTTTTTGTATCGAAGACGAACATTTCTTTGTTTTGCACCGAAGCACATCCGTCCCTGTTTTTTTTTTTTTTTTTTTTTTTTTTAATCGAAGAGTTTCTTATGATTTATGCCCGGTCAAAGAGTTTACGAAATAATCAAATACGGTTAGTTTCGCAAAGTTTTGTCTACGTGAGACTTATTTTCTGAGGAAATGAGGGTGGAAAACGGGGGGTGGGAAACGAAAGAGATACATTAAAAAATAATTTTGCCACTATTTATACTGATATTTAATTTTTTATTCATCTTGCCACGAGAGGGAGGGAGGAGAGGGGAGGGAGGGAGTAAAGATAGAAACAGTCAGATTTTTCATACGAAAAATAATATATAATTTTATTCATTACTAGACATCACAGACGCACGCTACGCGCACGCTATTATTTTTAAGCCTAGCATCGCGAAATTCCTCGATGATCGATAGGATACATTTTGCTTCTGAAACTGTAGAAAAATAAAATAGATAAATGATTTATGGAAAAAAATAAATTTTGAAAAATGTATGCAAAGTAATACTTATGTTTTGCGTTGATACTTCACGAAATTTCATATTTTCCATGCAATGTCTTATATCGTGCAAATAGGACATATATTGCATGGAAATATCGTGAAAAGCGGGTCTCTGCAATTTCTGCAGAAACAACCGCATAATGCGTCGTACGAGCCGGTTATATGCCTTCGAACAGCATATATGTGATAGAAATGAAATGGTTTGTTCCGCCAACAATGATTAAACCAGAAAAGTTTATTGATTTCGACTTCAATTGGCAAAATATATTGAAACGTTACGACGTTTCGACCCCTCGGATCGGGTCCTTATCAAGCAATCTCAATAATAAACAATCCAGTATAACAATAATTGGGTCATCGAGATAAAATTAATAGTCAAAGAAAAATATTATAGATAAAAAGCGATACCTGGTAACTACTCTTTGTCACGAACTTAAACATTGGCATTATCAAAAATTTTACTCGAAATAATCATAAATTAATCGCTGGAAGAACAATAGTCAGTGAGCAATGTATAAAAGTATGCAATTAAAGACAAGCAAAAGATACTTTACAAGTATAAGTCGGTGACAGCAGAGAATGCGTTTTATGAGAGTGTGACCACCTCGATGAAGTGCATGTCGTTATTGAGCACATGAAAATTTTTTCCGGGGCAGGACATTATCGTGGAGCGACGACTGACACGTGTTCACATGTCGGAGTTGGGAGGTATACTAACTGTTTTCCGCACTTGACAATGTACATTGTAGGTTGTTAGTATAAACATGGTTCACGTGATATTTATAACGATGAAATTACTTTGTCATATATAGGATTTAAGTTTTCTGTATCCTTTTTTAAATTAATCGTCTATATAGCATATATATGCTCAAATTCAGTGTCTGCGTAAGCAATCATACATGAAGCACACTCCTTATGTGAACCGTCTGTATAATAGAGATAAATAGCGCAACACTTTGTGCGTCCACTTAGTGCCAAAATTTCGGGACTGTTCGGGAGCCGATCTCAACGAGATCGTCCCGATTGAATTGCCGGGATACACTCAGAGATGAGCGCGAAGACGGTAGGTTGCGCGAGCTTTGAGCCTCGCTGAAGGATCGTGAACGGGAAAGAAACTTGAGAGTTTGTGTCGTAATGAACAAAACATTTATTTCGTGCCTAAGGTGAAATCTTGCGGGTCGGAGATATTGCTCGCGGCCGACGGAGATCTTGATCGCGCGGCCGAAGACGAGCGCGAGAATGATACGGGCGTCTGCACATAAAATTACCGCACGCAAACAATACTCAATATCTCACAACACATTCTATCGCACGCACACAATGTTCGGAAAAGCGATGAGCGAAACGAGGGTTTATCGAAAGATCGTCGGCTCGCGTAAGAACGAGTCGACGGTTCAATGTATTCTGCCTGCTCCGGGAGTCTATTCGGCAGTCGAGCCGCGCTAAACCGGAGGTATTCAGCCAATCGCGAGGAGCGAGCCTTTATTTTCCAGCGTTGTTTTTCCTAATGCTCGCGCGTCAAACACGTGTTTCTGTCGCTGGGCACGGTGTATCTACGAATGATCGCGCGCGACATTCCTCGAGGCGCGTGATCCCGGCTCACGACGAACGTGACCGTGTTGGGCACATTTATATTTAATAGAACGCGAAATACCTCGGTTTGACTCTCAAACAGGGACGATACACAATCCTATGAACGACTTCTTTGCAGTCATCGTTGTTATCACTTTCATAATTGCTGTCGTCCGACAGCGCGTGTTCTTCTTCTTCGTCAGCCACTATGTCATCAAAATGATCGGCAATATATTACAAAAAAATAAACCTGATGACTGTACAAAATATGTATATCAAGAGACACAGTAGGGTTTCGCGCCAAGTACACGCGCAGCACGAGACTCTTTTACACGAACGCATGAGTGCAAGTACCCTTTTTTTTTTTTTTTTTTTTACATGGGAGAAATCTTCGCCTACTGGAGCCCTCACGGAGGATGTGGCGGAGGCAACCAGTCACGGGACCCAATCGGGAAGCGCCCGCGGGCAACCAATCACGGACCCGAAAGTCCGATCGAGGAGCGCCTGCGGGCAACCAGTCATGGATCCCGATCGGGGAGCGCCTCCGCCCCCCCGGATGTTGGACCCCAGTAGCCCCACCGAAGAGGGGAAGAACCCCCGTCCCCGGGGCGGGGCCGGGGAGTGCCGGATTCCACGTGCACTCGCGCGCGCGTGACCTACCGGCTAAAACTCCTATGAGTGACCCTAACACTGCGCTATGTTGGTGGAGCCCTGGGAAACGCAATGATCACATCCGCGGGCTCCCCCACGCGCTTGTCTAGCGACGAGTTACATCTAATTTGTGACGGATGAGTGCCACCACCCTCATCCGCCACCCCACCCTCCGGAGTTGCTTTCGCAGCGGACGAGCGGTGGTCCCTGACCGCTCGCCCGCCCCCCGGGCGAGAAAGGAAGGACCATCTCCGAGGAGATGGGTTCTTTCCCCCCCTCGCGCCCTCTTAGGGGTAGGCGGGTTCCGTGGCCCCCAAGGCAAGGCCTAAGCCTCCCCCGGGACCCGGCCCCCTGCCTTCGCGAATCGAAGGGAGCGCATGTGGCGGAATCCCCGTGGGGAATCCGACCGAGCCCCCTCCGATCCGCACCCACCGCCGACCTGCTCGGCACAAAGTGGATGGCAGGGGTGCAGACTTCCGTCCCCCCCGTGCCACCCACACCCCACCCATTCCGAACACACCCCCTGCAATGGTGCCAGGAACCTTCGGGGAAAGGAGAGACTACCCCCGTCGGAGGGCAGCCCTCCCCCCCGTTCCTGTTGTTTTCTCTCCTCCGCTAACATGAACGACCGGGCTTTACCACGCATCCCTCTCCCCGGAACTTGGGGAGGGGAGGAGGGGGCCAAAGCAGGGAAAGGGGAGTCTTCCCCCGGTCTATTCCCCGTCACTTGAGAGTGGAGGGGCAGCTTCTTCCCTCCTCACCCTCTCGTCCGCCTCCTTCCGTGACAAAACCTTGCCACAGAAGGAGGCGAACGCCCCCCCATTCTCTCTTCCGGCCTCTCCCGCCCGAGTCGCGGCCGCGATGACCGCCGGGAGGGAGAGGTCCCCTCCTATCTGTGCCCGGAGGGCATGGCGCTCTTCCGCCCACGCTAGACAGAACTCCAGCGTGTGCTGCGCCGTGTCCGCCCCCTCCGGGCAATGCCAGCAGCGCGTGGTGCGCTCCTTCCCGATACGGTGCAGGTAGCGGCCAAAGTACCTGTGGCCCGTTACCACCTGCACCGCGTGGAAGGAGAGATGTCTTAGCTTGTTTCCTTCCACCCACTCCTCCAGTACCGGCTGGACAGCCCGGACGACCCTCTTCCCCCACTCACGACGGGGGTCCGCCAGCCACTCTTTTCAGCGGCGGATGAGGGTCGTCCTCGTTTCGACCTTCAGCGCCCTCTTAGCTCTCGGCGGGACTTCCCCCAGCTCCCCGCGAATCTCGCGTATCTGGTCGTACGTCTCACCGTACGACCTCGCCAGCAAATGTGCCGGGGAAATTCCCGCGAGAGCAGTCGCCCCCACGTGGGCGACGGTCCTGTACGCTCTGGAGGCCCTCACAGCGATAATTCGCTGCGCGGTCTCCATCATCCTCCTTAGGCGGGAGGACTCTCCCACCTTTTTCCACCAGACTGGTGCTGCGTACATCAGTACTGAGTGGACCGTCGCCGTGTAGAGGCGACGCACGCGTCCGCCGGCCCCGCCAAGGTTCGGCAACAGCCGAGACAGGTTGTTAGCCATCATGAGTGCAAGTACCCGAGATTTTGAGATTTGTTTCACCCGATGTGTAGGTATACTATGATTAGTAGATGTCTCTCAACATGATGGTGGAAAATAGGGACGGACAAATTCTTTGTTTTTTTTTTTTTTTTTTTTTTTCGTGGGGACACATCCGGCCGATAATTATTCAAGAAAGAGCCATACAGCAAATATTATAGAATTGAGCGCCGATGACAGACTGCTATAATTTATGACCCACATTTGTCACGTCCTTTGAAGAGCTACGTGTCGAGGACATGGTTTATGATACCATTCGATGTCGATATTTTTTATTAATAAGCAAATAGCTTACAATTGAGACTCAACGTCTAAGGGATGTTACGTCTCTGTGACGTAGAAATAGAATAGGAAGAAACGATAGAGAAAAGAGAAAAAGCGATAGAAGAAAAGTATAAAACGATGGAGAAGAGCGTTAAAATCATAGTATGCTCAAGCAAGCAAACGAGCAATTTGGGAATATGTCTGATCACAATATGGAGCAAGAGTTAGATCAATCCGCTTAACTAAATTCTAGAGAAGAATTCAGTGCGTGGGAGCAGCGGTGCAATCAGTTTATCGAATCGCTGGAAGAACAAAGCCGAGTTAAACGGCCGCGATTACCGATCGGCCACCAACAGTCGTTGGTGGCTCATATCGCGCGAATCGAAACTTTAAGAGATTCGGTACGTCAACGTTTCGTGCATGTGGCTGCCGGATACAGTGCGAGTGAGGCAAGACTCAGATGGCGTGAGATAGATATCGGCTTTCGAAAGTCGTATCTTGACTGGTGCGATAATCAATACCGATCACATCGAACCGCGACAATTTCTCGAAAATGCGAGAAATATTGTACTCGATTGTGTGCGGAACGTCATACAACAACATGACAGTGTAAAGATAAACACAGTGTTCAACGGCGAGTTTGTTGCGGGTGATAAACGTGCGAATAAAAATATCAATACGAGAAACTGTGAACTCTTTCGTTCGTCCGATTTGCAAGAGTGGTATGAGGATCGCGTTATCGAGCCCACCTTAGCATTGTTGGTGGAATTCCAGGAACGCGATAGCGGGTGGGCGTTGTCACGTATACTTAATTTAACGCTAAATATAAACAAATATAATCCATTGCGTGCGGGGTGTTTCGTGAAATTACCGGAAGAAATTAAATTAAAAAGAGCGGTGATCAACGTGGAATCAACGGACAATGCGTGTTTCGCGTGGTCAGTGGTGGCTGCTCTGCATCTAGTCAAGAGTCATACATACAGAAAATCTTCGTACCCTCATTATGAAACAGTATTAAATTTACAAGGCATCGAATTCCCAAATGTCGTTGAGTCAAATTAAAAAATTTGAAAATCTCAACGGCATTTCCATCAACGTATATGCCATCAAGAAAAACAAGGATCAACATACAATCTTACCAATACGGCTCACCAACCGAAAGATAAACAACAAACACGTAAATTTGTTGTACGTGGAAGACCCGCGAGATGCCAACGTATGACATTTCGCCTGGATAAAAAATTTATCACGCCTCGGGAGCTTGCAGATTAATAAGAATGGACACATAAAATACTTCTGCGATCGGTGAATATATTTTTATATTCTATGATATTTCATATTTTTTTCATAAAAAATAATAAATTATTCTTTTTCGCAGATGTCTACACTATTTCAGTTCGAGCGAAAAATTGGCAGCCCATGGCGTAGACTGCGAGAAATTAAACCACTGTGCCATCCAGCTGCCAAGTTAGGATGACAAGTGGCTGCAATTTAACAACTACGGCAGGAAAGAACGAGTCCCGTTCATCGTGTACGCGGACCTCGAGTGCATCCTGAAGAAGACGGAAGCGGATCCAGAAACGTCCGGTACCTACCAACACCATGAGGTATTCAGCGGGTACTACGTGCGGTGCTCGTACGACGACTCGTCATCCGCGTATCGATTTCGTCGCGATAAAGACTGCATCACGTGGTTTGCCGGAGAGCTTAAGAAATTAGCCTATAGCGTAAAGCCTAGCTTGTCTAATAATGTTCACATGATAGACTTAACGCCAGACGAGTGGGAGATATTTCGCAGTGCGACATACTGCCATATATGCGAGAAATCGTTCGCGCCAGACGACACGCGGGTACGCGATCATTGCCACCTGACCGGCCATTATAGAGGTCCCGCACACTCAAACTACAACCTGAATTACAAAAATTCTTATTACATTCCAATAGTTTTTCATAATTTATCGGGTTACGATTCACGTTTCATCATAAAAGAAATAGCAACCGCGTTTGAAGGCTCAATAAATGTACTGCCGATTACAAAAGAAAAGTACATATTGTTTACAAAACACGTTACACATACCGATAAAAAAATCACACTCACAAAAATTGTATACAGTTACGGTTTATCGGTTCATATAAATTTCTGAGTAGCTGCCTCGATAAATTAGCATCTTTTCTATGCAAAGATAAGTTAAAAATTGTACGTTCTCAATTTTCACAATTATCGATCAAGGATTTTGATCTTTTGACGCGAAAAGGTATATTTCCATACGAATATGTGAATTGCGTGGACAAGCTGCAGGACCCATGCTTATCGCGAATCGTTTTATAGTTCTTTGACTGGTGACACTGTATCCGAGAGCGATTACAAGCATGCCGCGAACGTCTGGCGACGGTTCTCCATTCAAACCTTGGGTGAATACAGCGATCTGTATCTAAAGACCGATGTCTTGTTATTGGCCGACATATTTGAAAATTTTCGCGATAGCTGCGTCGCGATCGAGTTATGGACTTGATCCAGCGCATTATTACACTCTATCGGGTTTCACGTGGGACGCTATGTTGAAGCATACGCGTGTCAATTTCGACTGCTCACGGACTTTGATATGGTGATGTTTATCGAACGCGGCGGCCTCAGTCAATGTTCTGGTAGATACGCGCAAGCCAATAACAAGTACACGTCGTCTTACGATCCATCGAAATCATCGTCATATCTCATGTATTTTGATGTAAATAACTTGTACGGTTGGGCAATGTGTCAACCGCTACCTTACATGAATTTTCGATGGATCGACAACATCTCGGACTTCGACGTGAGCGCGATCGCTTCGAATTCACCCACGGGTTATATTCTCGAAGTCGATCTCGAGTATCCACAGTATCTGCACGATGCGCACAGTGACCTAATGTTCTGTCCGACGAGCGATAAGACGCCCGGTAAGCGAGAGGACAAACTTCTCACGACTTTATACAATAAGAAGCATTACGTCATCCATTACCGTAACTTGCAACAGTGTACGCAACACGGTCTTCGCGTTACAAAGATACACCGCGTATTGGAATTTTCGCAATCTCCGTGGCTCCGCGATTATATAGAACTTAATACAAAATTTAGAACGCAAGCAAAAAACGATTTCGAAAAGACTTTATATAAATTAATGAACAATACGGTATTCGGCAAAACTATGGAGAATGTGCGCAATCACGTCGATGTAAAATTATTAACAAAGTGGGACGGACGATACGGCGCGGAGGCAATGATAGCGAAACAAAACTTTCATAGTCGAAGTGTCTTTTCAGACAATCTAGTCGCCATTGAATTGCGTAAACTCGAGGTAAAATTCAACAAACCGATCTACGTGGGCATGTGTACTCGATGTATCGAAAGTCTGTTTTATGATTTTCACTACGATTATATGTTACCACTGTATCACGACAAATGCAAAATTATGTACACTGATACGGACAGCCTTATATACCACATCGAGTGCGAGAATGTTTACGAGACGATGAAACGCAACATCGACAAATTCGACACGAGCGATTATCCGGCTAACAACGCGTACGGTATACCGCTTGCGAACAAGAAGGTGCCGGGCTTAATGAAAGATGAAAACTGGTGCGATCATGACGGAATTCGTCGGGCTCAGAGCGAAGATGTACGCGTTGAGAGTGGATGGTAAAAAAAGACACTAAAAAAGCAAAAGCGTCAAGAGTAACGTCGTAGCGCGTACTATAACGTTCGACGATTACACGCGATGTCTGAACGACGAGATTTAAATGACGCGACAGCAGTCCTGTATAAGATCGAAATTGCATGAAGTGTACACCATCCGCGAGACGAAAATCGCTCTGAGTCCGCACGACGACAAGCGTTATACCCAATTCGACCAATTCATTACCGTGGGGACATTATCAAATACCGCCCCGATAACGTAGTGTAATGTAGCATAGTGTAGTATAATGTAATGTAATGTAACATGTATGGTAACGTATAAAATATTGTTGGAAGGGATGTTAATAAAGATATCGATCTCGTACATGTATTTCAAACATTTAATATGTTGCATACGTCATACATATTTTTATATATTGGATATTTTGTATTTAATATATATTTTATACATGTTAAAAAAAATTAATGCAGTTTGCGTATAAATTAAATTACGTTGTCCTTATGTATCCATGAACTGTGTGATTCATCGAATCTCAGCCATTTCACGTAGACCTCGTCAACCCTCCTGCGCAGTACTTTCTCCACAAGATACGTGTCCGGGTAAGCCGCGCGATGTAACTTGTGCTCCAGCGATAGATTTTCCGCGATAGTCCTCCAGCAGATACATTGCGGGATTAGTGCGTTGCACTTTAACGATCTTAAACACGTCGGTGCTCCAATTTGGCGTGTAACCCTTCTCGAAGACTGTCTTGTGCTTGCTAACGCGTACTCGATCGCCTACTTTGAACTTTGTCAAACCTGCGATGTTGATCGCGCTATACACCTGGTTAAGAGTTTTTTAGCGATTGCAAGAGTAACGTCGACGGGCCGCATGCCGATCGTTTGATGCTTGCGTGCGTTGTACTCCGCGACGAGACACGATAGCTCGTCGATCCACTTGTAAGTTCCGTTGAACGTAAACATCTTCCACATGTTATTCTTTAACGTGCGATTGAATCGCTCGACGACCGACGCCTTCAACACCGAATATGTGGAATAATGATTGATGTTTCCTCACGAGACGTTGCACGTCGGTGTTGTAAAATTCCTTCCCCATATCGGTTTGTAAGTTTTTCGGACATCTCTCGCTCTCTCGAATTATCTTAGCGATAACTTCAGCCGTCTCGCTTCCACCTTTACTCTTGTGAGCGGTACAGCCCACGCGTACTTGTTCAGTACATTAATGACGATGAGTATATAATGGTAACCTTTGTTGAAACGCGAGTACGCAGGGTGAATTTTAATGGATGTCCCATCCTTTTACCATCAAAGTTACAGGCCGATAAGTTACCGACCGCACCTCAAGTTCGGTCGATATTTTCGGCAATAACGTAAAACATTAACAAACAGTTAAAATGTAAATTTGTATACATTTATTATAATAAACAATTGTGAAATTGTAAAATACATTACAATGTTGCAAATGTTAAACAAATTTAAAATTGAAACAATAGTGGTCTTCCACACCACCCTTGAGGTTCCACTAAAGGCGCGTTAGATTTTTTTTAAAGTGGATCTTCGCCTGTAGCCATATTCTACCACATTTCTCTTGGCGAAAATAAAAATCGGAACAATTTTTATTTCCCTCCAAGATAATTACGACCTATTCGGTATGTAAGACTTAAAACAGATATGTTGAAGTCATATTACGTAAGAATACACGCAGATGAAAAAATGTCATCAACAAGTAACCGTGCGTAATATGACAACAACTTATCATGTTTTCACTTCAGCATATGCTCGAAGTGACCCCCCTCCATCCTCTCACAAAGTATAGCCCTGTCTAAGATTGTTCTCTGTACCCGGCGCAAGATCTGTGGCGTTATTGCACGACAAGCTCGTACAATTCTATCCTTCAGATCTTCAGCGCTAGCAGGTCGCGTTGCAAATACCTGTTGTTTAAGATGACCCCACAGATAAAAGTCAAGTGGTGTGAGATCAGGTGAACGCGGCGGCCATTCGTGGGGACCGTGAAGACCGATCCAATGGCTACCGAAATTCTCGTTTAATAACGATCTTGTCTCTTTGGCGGTGTGTGCAGGATGGCCGTCCTGCTGGAACCACATGTTAACACGTGATTCCAGTGGCACCTCATCCAACAAATTGACAAGCTCGTTTCGAAGAAAATTTCGGTAGACATTACCATCGACCTTGCCATCAATAAAATATGGCCCAATGATGTGGTCCCCGAGAATACCCGCCCAGACATTCACTGACCACTTGACTTGACTGTGCGCTTGTATGATCCAGTGAGGATTCTCGGTGGCCCAGTAATGCATATTGTGGCGGTTGACATTGCCATCATTATGAAAAGTACATTCATCCGAGAATAAAATGTACGTGGAAAAATAATAATTTTTCTCACTTTCATTAAGGAACCACTGACAATACCTCAATCTGCGAGCTTCATCATTAATATACAGTTCTTGAGTCAGGGTTGCTTTGTAGGGATGAAAGTGCGCCGATTTTAAAGCCTTACATACCGTTGCCTGACTAACGCCTTGATGCCGCGCGATTTTTCGTGTACTGGTGGTCGGTTCGTTGATTGCCATTTCTTGTATGGGCGCGGTATCAATGCGCGGTGGTCGTCCTGTAAAGAAAAAACAATAAATGATAAAAGGGAAATAATAATTAAAATTGCATTGTCAAAAAATTTTATAAATAAATATGTACCTGTAGGCTTAATAGGTCGAAGTTGTGCTTTGTTTTTCAACCTTGCTGCCAGCCTCGCAAGAAACTTATAATGTGGCTTCTTCCGATCTGGATATTTGCGAGCATAAACTCTCGCAGCCCTTCGCGGTTGTTCATCGCACTTTCCGAAAACAATGATCATATCATACAATTCTTTATTTGTATAATTTTCCGTCATTTTGACTTTCTCTCACACGAAACACGCTATGTAACGCAGCTGAGAAAACGCTAGGAATAACAATTGAAAAACGCTAGGAATAACAATTGAAGATCGTCAAACAACTGTCTAGAGACAGAGAGAGAGTTGTAGAGACTGCAAGTTTGACGATCTTCAATTGTTATTCCTAGCGTTTTTCAATTGTTATTCCTAGCGTTTTCTCAGCTGCGTTACATAGCGTGTTTCGTGTGAGAGAAAGTCAAAATGACGGAAAATTATACAAATAAAGAATTGTATGATATGATCATTGTTTTCGGAAAGTGCGATGAACAACCGCGAAGGGCTGCGAGAGTTTATGCTCGCAAATATCCAGATCGGAAGAAGCCACATTATAAGTTTCTTGCGAGGCTGGCAGCAAGGTTGAAAAACAAAGCACAACTTCGACCTATTAAGCCTACAGGTACATATTTATTTATAAAATTTTTTAACAATGCAATTTTAATTATTATTTCCCTTTTATCATTTATTGTTTTTTCTTTACAGGACGACCACCGCGCATTGATACCGCGCCCATACAAGAAATGGCAATCAACGAACCGACCACCAGTACACGAAAAATCGCGCGGCATCAAGGCGTTAGTCAGGCAACGGTATGTAAGGCTTTAAAATCGGCGCACTTTCATCCCTACAAAGCAACCCTGACTCAAGAACTGTATATTAATGATGAAGCTCGCAGATTGAGGTATTGTCAGTGGTTCCTTAATGAAAGTGAGAAAAATTATTATTTTTCCACGTACATTTTATTCTCGGATGAATGTACTTTTCATAATGATGGCAATGTCAACCGCCACAATATGCATTACTGGGCCACCGAGAATCCTCACTGGATCATACAAGCGCACAGTCAAGTCAAGTGGTCAGTGAATGTCTGGGCGGGTATTCTCGGGGACCACATCATTGGGCCATATTTTATTGATGGCAAGGTCGATGGTAATGTCTACCGAAATTTTCTTCGAAACGAGCTTGTCAATTTGTTGGATGAGGTGCCACTGGAATCACGTGTTAACATGTGGTTCCAGCAGGACGGCCATCCTGCACACACCGCCAAAGAGACAAGATCGTTATTAAACGAGAAATTCGGTAGCCATTGGATCGGTCTTCACGGTCCCCACGAATGGCCGCCGCGTTCACCAGATCTCACACCACTTGACTTTTATCTGTGGGGTCATCTTAAACAACAGGTATTTGCAACGCGACCTGCTAGCGCTGAAGATCTGAAGGATAGAATTGTACGAGCTTGTCGTGCAATAACGCCACAGATCTTGCGCCGGGTACAGAGAGCAATCTTAGACAGGGCTATACTTTGTGAGAGGATGGAGGGGGGTCACTTCGAGCATATGCTGAAGTGAAAACATGATAAGTTGTTGTCATATTACGCACGGTTACTTGTTGATGACATTTTTTCATCTGCGTGTATTCTTACGTAATATGACTTCAACATATCTGTTTTAAGTCTTACATACCGAATAGGTCGTAATTATCTTGGAGGGAAATAAAAATTGTTCCGATTTTTATTTTCGCCAAGAGAAATGTGGTAGAATATGGCTACAGGCGAAGATCCACTTTAAAAAAAATCTAACGCGCCTTTAGTGGAACCTCAAGGGTGGTGTGGAAGACCACTATTGTTTCAATTTTAAATTTGTTTAACATTTGCAACATTGTAATGTATTTTACAATTTCACAATTGTTTATTATAATAAATGTATACAAATTTACATTTTAACTGTTTGTTAATGTTTTACGTTATTGCCGAAAATATCGACCGAACTTGAGGTGCGGTCGGTAACTTATCGGCCTGTAACTTTGATGGTAAAAGGATGGGACATCCATTAAAATTCACCCTGCGGACGCATGTCGACAATGTCAGCCTGCCACAAGTCGTCGTATCCCCGAACTATGACGTGTCTTCGTGGAAAATTTCTTCTCGCCGGAGCATGCAGTTCTTCGACGAGTCATTGCTTCTCGATATTTTTATGTCCATCGGATGTCATGTTTTTAGCGGCGCGTAATAATATGCAGAAAGAAATTATATTATGATATATATCTCAAACTTTTTTTTTAACCATTCTATAGCCGTTTATTTCCGTTCATTGTCCTTCAATAGCCATTCTTTGTCTGCTGGCCGTTCTTTGTCCGCTAGCCGTTTATAGCCATTCGCTAGCTGTTCATAGCTGTTTCTGAGTCGTACGTTAGCCGCTTGATAGCTATTCCTGAGCCGTTCCTGAACCGTTCGTCGTTGCCGTTCATCGCCGTTCGTTAATTGTTCATAGCCGTTCCATTTGTTGCTATCCATTGTTGTTGTTGTTGTTGTTGTTGTTCGTTTCTGACTCAGCGGTAGTCAAATGCCGAAGCTCGTGTATCGCAATCAGTAACGCTTGCAGATCCTTCTCGAACGCAGCCAGCTTCTCGTCTGACTCTTTCTATTGATTGCTCGACATTTTAAAGCACTGATCCACGTATAGTTTGTTAACCGCATCATCATCAGCTTCCGGTTGTGCCACGCGTCGAATCTTGCACGACTTTGCGTCAAAGTTGGCGGCAACCATACAAAGAGCGTTATCCCGCACGTAATTTCTGACTAATCCATTGCATTGATAGTTCGGTTGCGTCTCGCCTCGTTCGAGCAATATGCCAAACTTGTTGATCGGCATTTCAATCCTGATTGAATGGTTTGCCGACGCATGATTTAATTTATAATAAGCCCAGTCTCGCGAAGTTCCTCGATGATCGACAGGATTTCGTTGTCGTGACCGTTGTGACCCGCTTGGCGCGAAGCGTCGAGCAATCGGAGACGATCCAACAGTTCGTTGGGGTCGTCCCAGTGCACGTAGTCGATCTTATTGTCGGTTAGCGTCATCGCGCGAGGCATGCATAATCTGTCTCCAGATTTTTTCTTCCTGGATTCGATAGGTATCAACGGTGCGATTACCTGTGTATACTTGTGTCCCCTGTTGCTCAGTACTCGCTCGCGAGGATCGTGCTTGAATTTATGAGCACTCGTTGCCAACAGCAGGCTCTTGTACTTTTGCTTATCGTGTAGATCTCGTTATCGGGTATTCTCTTGAAGATCAACTCGTAAAGACCGGGTGTGCCGATATATCGTACGCCGTCGATAATTATGCTATCCGCGTTGTCCATGTCAAAACGTTTATTACTGAGCATCATTCCGTCCTTGCCGAGATAAACGCCGTATACGGTGTTGTTCGAGATTCCGTTATCACGGTGCGCCATCACTCAGATGGCAGCATCGATCGGGTACCGGCATCCTGGATCCATGCGGCAACTAGCGCAAGCTTAGGCACTATCATCGCCAGCTTGCTTCCGGGCGACTCGTTCGTTGATATGTCCGCTGTGTAACCGGACGTATGTGCGTGCTCTATGCGCTTCAGCGTTCTGTGCATACGCCTCAAATGCTCATCAAAGTGAAATAACCGGCTAAGAGACACTTTTAAGGTGTGAGCCAGACTGCTCATTAAACTCAGGTGCATCACCACGACGGCTCAAGATCTCACACGTGCGCGCGTGCCGACCGCCGCGTGTTTCAACAGCTCAAGGGCTACTCACTCAACGAGGAGGGTGATTAATAAAATTGCCTCTCGAGTGCACGGACGATTATACAGAGACTGCTCATTTTACGTGAACGACGAAAGATTACTCATCATTCTCAGGTCAGACTGTACATATTTATTCGCTCATTAAAGACGACTCAGACTGTGCTCTGAGTTACAATTTTTAATCAAAGAATAATTAATTAACATCCTCCACGCGCGTCCTTCTCATCCCGCTTCCATCGCCGGGATTAATCAGCGATTTCGCAAACAGATATCTATCTTTCGATCGGCACTCAGAAAAGCCCCGATGTACTCTCGGCCCAGTGGACCCAAGTGATCTTGCAACGTTTGTAGAAACGTTTCTCGGCCCTTCGACATTTCCAACTGCTTTCGTACGGACGTCGTGATCGAGTCGTCCGTGGTTTCAAAAACATCCACGTTTGCGAGTGATTCGGGAATTGTATGTTGCACGGCTCTCGCCGTCGCGGACGGCGTGGAGGTTATTGGTAGTACTTTCGATCGTTTCGATTGATTAGATTTATGCGGTGTCGTTGAGAGATCCAACCAGGAGTCTGATTGCTTCCTCCTCCTCCTCCTCCTCCTCCTCCTCCTCCTCCTCAACTCCGTCCTCCTCCTCCTCCTCTCCCTCCTCCTCCGTCCTCTCCTCCTCCTCTCACTCCTCCTCCTCCTCCTCCTCCTCCCCTCCTCCTCCTCCTCCTCCTGCCTCCTCCTCCCTCCTCCTCCTCCTCCTCCTCCTCCTCCTCCTATCTTACCGGTCTTCAAAGCGCGAAGTTTCTTACGAATCGAATCACTCGTTTTCGCAATCTCCTTCGCGATCTTCTCACGCTCGGGAATATTCTCGCTCCTGTCGATCGTGGCCATCGCGGGAAAAAAGCAGAGTGTTAATCTCACGTTTTAACCCGACGAGGTATCGACAACGACTGATCGCTTTCGCGGTATCGCGAGCACGTTAAATTCTTTTCTGTATCGGCCGTTCGAAAGCGCGCTGTCCTTGTCTATCACTACGAATCCGTACTTGCGTTGCCAACAATCGTGACACAACGCCCAAAATTCATCGTATGACATGTCGGTATTTACGTGATCGTTGTACACGTGTTTCAGATTGGTACCGCATCGTACCGTGCCTGCGTTTCTCCCCGTTGTCCCCCATCGACCGTAATTTGTCGTTGCAATTCGTCACGCGAATCTCTTTTTTTCAGACTGTCGACTGGAGCTTCCTACCGAACGCCTATTTATAGGTGCGCGGAACCGCGAATCGCTCAGGGGCTCGATTCTCAAACTCACTCGCAAGTTTGCGCATACGAGCATTTCGAGTGGATGAGATACGAGCACGCTCGTTAGTTGCAATTCTCGAATAGGCGATGCGAGCGCTCGGAACGTGGGAAGGACCAAACGTATGCGCTTCCTTGCGAACACGAATTAGGTTTGGCAACAGCGCAGGAACTACTACTTAACCTACATATATCGAGCTTTCTACAGCTTTGTTATTGTCATCGCAGTTATGAATTATTCCACGGTTTCGAGCAATAATAAAATGATAAAGAGTGAGATGAAGAAGAGATCGGGCAACATTAGCGAGGAACAGCGTAATTTGCTGACAGAGTACATGACGAATCACCCGAATCTCGTAAGTGGCAAGTTTTCGAAAACTTTCACGGTCGATCATGCTGCAAAGTTGTGGCAAGAAATTGCTGAAATTTTAAATGCTTGTAACGGTGCCGAAAAAAATTGGAAGGCATGGCGCAAGGTAATTAAAATTATTATTATTACAGTACGTAATGTAAATAATACTTTTTGATTAGGAACAATTTGTTTATATAGTGTTGGCAAGATTTTCGGTCCCGAAGCAAATCAAAGCAAGGAGAAATTAACGTTCATAGACGTCAAACAGGAGGTGGAGAACTATGTACAACAGTTCTTACACCGGACGAAGAAAAAGTCATGTCATTGATCCCCAAAAATCTAACGGATGGACATTCCACTTCACGAGAGTCAACTACTGAAATGCAGCTTAACGAAGAGGTATTATGTACACTGTAATATATATGAAGTGTAAAACCATAACTATATGTAGATATGTGTGTATGAATAAATATTGTGGAACATATGTATAGGATGATGATGTAATTATCAAGGAAGTGGAATATTTTGATACGGACAGTACAACCCTAAAAACAATGGCATTTGACAACGACATAGAATTCCTTGAAGAGAACTATGACACCGTGAAAAAATCAATGTTAGTAGACATAAACGATAATAAAGAGAACACATTCGATGCGATGGGAAAAAAGAAAGACAATAATATTGAAAGTGATGCTGTTGTAAATGGTACCAGGGGCCACAGTATGGCTAAATGTACTAAAACACAAGGTAAAAAGCCTTTTGCAATTCGGAAATTAGAACAGACTAAAGAAGCTTCTGATAACCTAGTTGATATTGCTAATAAAGATTATAAACTAAAACAAGAGTATTATAAACAAAAACTCGAATATATAGCTAGATGTGCAGAGGCTAAGGAACGCATTGCCTCGGCCGCAGAAAGATGCCAAATGTCTTAAATTAACATTGACTTCTTTGTTAGCTTGGCATATGTATGTTATACAAGGAAAACTCTTCTTATAATAAGTTATTGCAGCTAGTACTATTTTTAATTTAATTTGTTAGAATATTTTCATAAACGTTTATGTTGTGGTTATTAACTGCGATTACAGTTGTTTTATGTGTGTCCAAATAACCACTGTTAAAGAGTATACATTGTGCGTCCTCGATTGCAGTGTACAATTAAATAACATAGTTTATTACCAAAGGATATTATTAGAAAAGTACCAAAAATAGGTTTAGTTGTGATACTATTGCATAAAACTAAAGTGTTTAAGTAACAATACGTACAGCCTTTGTATGTGTGCAATTAATTGTCGTTAAAGAGTAAGAATTTAGTGTGGTCTCTTGCAATAATAAAGTATCACATTGTTTGTAAGGAAACGGTTGCCGGAAAGCACCCGAAAAAAGTTACCATGTTTTGATACTCGTATGTAAGACTGAGATGTGATAATACAATGTGATAAACAATACATACCAGATCATACTTGTATACTCAGGAGAAGAGTTTTTGTAATTCTCAAAATACATTTTTATTTAAAAAGGTACTTAACCAGGTGACAAACGCACGTTATTTGACATCAAAATAACGTCATTTGACGTCACAGTGACATCATTCTGACGTGAAATAACGTGTGTTTGCTACCTGGGAATTAAGATAAAACTTTCTTAATATCTAAGTTCACTTAGTTTTCTTTTAGTAAATATATTAAATTTTGTTTCTCTACATGTCTACATAAAAAATATTACACATTTATAAGCAAAAATTGATAAATAGCACTTGTGTAATGAAATGTACATCTTAGAACATAAGCTTTGTAAATAAAATTATTTCTTACAGTAAACTTAACTGCAGTTATTTTTAAGCCTACTACTGCATTGTTTTAATTAAAATAATTTCTAATAATTCGCGTTTGCAGTAGTCGTCCTGCTGCTAACTCTTCATTCACTCTACGAGCATTCCTAATTTCCTCAACTACTTCATTAGCATCTTCTTCGTACATGCCAAAATCTAGTTCGTCGTCTCCTTCTAATGGCTGAGGATCGGGCATGTTATTTGTAATACAAATGTTGTGCAAAATGGCACAGGTATTAATAATTTTAGACGCTACATCAGGAGCATAGTGTAAAACTCGATGTTTTAAACAACAGCGGAACCTCATTTTCAAAACGCCGTTGCACTGTTCGATTAAAGAACGACAGCCCATTTGTCGTTCATTATACCGAGCCTCTGCACTCATTGGCTGTGCGTTAGCAATAGGCGTTAATAACCATGGGCGCAAAGGGTATCCGGAATCACCTGCAAATAAAATCAATAATTATTATAATTTTGAACCAAATATAAGTGACTTATATTTTTCATTTTTTGGTTTCCTACATAAATAAATGGAAAAATCATAGTACTAATAATTCTGCAATTCATGCATATGAATACTGTTCACAATAGACCACATGAAATATGAGAGTACCTAGTAAACAGAAAGTATTTCTCCCAAATCTTCTATAGATCTGTTCCGCTGCTTGCCTAGCATTACAGTTATTCCAAATATACACATCATGCGTGCTGCCAGGAAATCGTGCATTGATGTTCAGGATTTTCAATCTGTGATCGCATATCTGAAAAACAAAATATTAATTATTATTCATTGAAAGAATACATAAAAATCAAAAGTTACTAGACAACAATTTTAGCATGTATGTACAGTTAGTTTACCAATTGTACATTGATCGAATGATATCCTTTACGATTAACGTATGCATGTTCTGGGTAAAGCGGGTCATTAATCTTTGGCGGATATATTGCAACGTGTGTGCAATCGATACATCCGTAGACCCCTGGGAATCTGTGACTGTGGTAAAATCTGTACAAAAATATTGAGACAATTTGATTTATGCCACTTCATTTCATTTTATATATTAATAAATATAACATATTTAATATTTAATAATAATATTGCAGATATAATATAAATATATAATAATGACATACAATTTACTAATAACTATTATATAAAACATACTCGTTACGCAAATGATGTAGTTCTGCCACAGTACGAGGAAATTTAATCCATTTGTCCATAACTTCTGGACGGTTTGCGGCATTAATAACTTCGTGTATACTTCGTGACACCGAAGACTGGCTTACAGCACTATTTAAATTTTGGCCAATATCTAATTGGTAACTGCCACTCGCAAAATAACGTAATGCAGTAAGTACCTTTGCAACACAAAACATAACGTACAATCAAAGAAATAAGAAATTAATTAATTGGTAAATATAGTTATGTTGTAAATTTCAAGGCATATGTTTCTTACTTTTCTATTTGTGCTCAAAGCAGATACCCTTGTTCCTTGTATAATAAAAGGCTGCACGTCTTCTATAAATTCAGTAGCTAATCTTTTTGACAGCCGATATATTTTTACAAATTTCTTTTCGCTTAATTGGAAAGGGTCACGTTCTTCGTATATTATACGAGGATTTCTATCTGCTGCAAATTCGGCAGCCTCCAGTTCATTTAAAATAAACGCTTGATTAATAAAGTTCATTATTGAGATAACGACATAAATATTGTTTTTCACGTGTAAGGTTAAGATTATACCACCAACTTTCTACAAGAAACGTATTCGCAATGTAGGAAGCGAATACCTTTACCCACTCGTTGCATTGCGAGTAAAAACTTAAGTATTCGCTCCGTTTAGTATACGCATATTCTTCTCGAGAATATACTTTTCAATTCGAGTACTCGAAAATGGGCACATGCGCATACGCTTCTGCTGCGAGCGAGTTCGAGAATAGCAGCCCAGTAACAAAGATGTTCGTCCTGCTGTCGAGACCTTCCGATAGCCGCGATTTGAGCGTCGAACAGCTACAATTTGTGTCGAAACCTGTTCTGCTGTGAATGTGTGGTGATCACGTCCACTACGTGTGGAACAAGCTTCCGGAACATATAAAGACAGATTCGGAGGTTTAGACCTATCGTCGCTGTTACGAGCATTACAATCAACCATGCCAACGAACGCACATCGACGGTCCCGCACCATTGATAAAGAACTGTGGCGAATGCCAACGAAAATAGCCAAAGGCTTATTAAATCGCGCGATAAACGCACTTCCGATCGAATTGCATATCCCTGGCTATCAGTTTTGTGGTCCGGGCACTCATTTAAAAAAACGATTAGCAAGAGGCGATCAAGGTATTAATCCATTGGACGCAGCGTGTCGCAAACACGACATAGCTTATTCTCGGAGCAACGATCTCACCGAGAGACACGTGGCGGATAAGATACTCGCCGAGAGAGCGGCTAGGGCGTGTCGTCGCAAAAGACTCGACTCTCTGCAAGAGAGCTGCAGCCGTCTTGGTGGCCATGAAGGCTAAGCGGAAGCTCGGAATGGGTTTGAAAATGAAGACGAAGAAGAAAAGAGCGGATCCGAAAAAACGAATACTTCCGGTAGCGAAACACGGTGGTATCTTGCCGATTCTACCGTTGTTGAGGGTTCTCGGTACGTGGGTCGGCAGAGCGGCGGGAGTCGCGAAGACCTTGAACGATAACAAAGTCGCGCGGCGTCAGCTGGAAGAACTGAAACGTCACAATCGCGCCATGGAAGGTCACGGAGTTTATCTCGCTCCATACAAACGCGGGCATGGAGTCTCGAGTAAAAAAAAAGTCAAGGAAACGCTAAAAATTCCGAAGGGTGTAACTACCAACGTACAACTGCAACAACTTGCAAAGCGTATACACATTCCATATTTTAGAGGTATTTTCATGCGTACTATCTTACCGATGGATGGAATGCGTCGAAACGAGAGTGGTATTGTGAATTTGGATAACGCTGAGGGACCGGGTACTCACTGGGTGGCATATGCGAAGAGAGGAGATCGAGCCATATATTTCGACAGTTATGGCAATCTTCGACCGCCGAAAGAATTAGTGCTGTATCTAAAAAACAACGTGACGCAAATCGAGTACAATCGCACACCTTATCAACGATACGATCAGAGCAATTGTGGACAACTGTGTCTGCGGTTTCTACAGACCGTTGACGATCAGTTTAAAGACTGGCGTTGCATTGTTTGAACTCAGTATTCATTCAAACATGTCACTGACATTTACACGCACCGGCAAGTGTAGCATCCTCGCGGTAAGCTACTTTCCCACCGTGGATTTGAGCGACAGCGATTACGAGCTCGGTCTGACAGATTTCGAAACCTATTACACGATCACCTCAGTCCTATTACTCGTGTCCAAGCGTGGTGACTTCTCTTCATATACATGTGTTGCGCACATGGATTATACACATTGTATATGAGACCTACAGTTTAACGCCGATTCCGAACGGCTATATTTTTTAGAGAAGTTCTCTTGGCAAGACACTCTCGGTGGTTTGCCATTGCCTTTCGAGAGGAGAACGAGCGAATATAATTTGTCTAGCTCTACCGGGAATCAAACCCGGGACCTTTGGCTCAATAGACCAGTGCGCTGTCTATTAAGCCACGCTCGTCCTCTATTATACGATACCGAATGTAAATTCTTCGAACAATAAATTCTACTTTGACGACAAGGAGATTACCGTTCCCGAAGGATCGTACGAACTGCGTGATATAGACACGTATTTGAAACAATCAATTTTACAATTGGACCAATCCAATAATATTGCGAGAAAGAAACATGTCGGCGAAAATGAAGAGTATCCGTTGATCATTCGAGCCAACAACAATACGATGAAGAGCGAGATCAAATGTGCTTATCGAGTAAATTTCACCAAACCGAACATTGGATCGCTGCTGGGATTTTCAGCGAATCGCGTGCTGGAGTCGCGACAATGGTACGAATCGGACGTACCGATAAATATCATCAGTGTAAACATCATTCGCATAGAGTGTAACGTAACCGCGGGCGCGTACAGCAATGACAAGTACGTGCACACGATACATGAGTTTTCGCCGAGTGTGCCACCGAGATATAAGATATCGGAAACGCCGGCACTGATCATTTATCTTCCGATCATCGTACGGAGCATTACTGACCTAACGATTCGCGTTGTGGATCAGGACGGATTGATTTTCGCGGAGAAGAGATCACCGTTAGACTGCATGTGCGAAGACGACGACTGTGATAAAACGTGAGATGCTCATACTGAACGAAGTGGAGAAGGTGCGACAAACGAGAAACAAAATTAGAGAGACAATCTGATCGCCAAAGAAGAAACTCACTGCGTCAAACGTTTAATTTTTGAAATCATTGGGTTTCGTCGTACGAAATGGCTAATATCTTAAACATTGGAGGTGAACCGAACTTTGACGATAGCGTCGTCAAGATTGAGACTCACACGTACAATCCATACGCCAATACGACGTTTGGACACAACGATGAGATAATAATACCCATACAACAGCAAGATTTATACACGTTGCCGTGCGAAAGCTTTCTCTACGTCGAAGGAAGATTAATAATAAAGAGAAGGAATTACGAATCTCAGTCAACGTTTGTAAATAATTGCGCAGCGTTCATGTTCGATGAGATTCGATACGAGCTCAACGGTGTGGAGATTGATCGCAACAGAAACGTTGGAATAACCAGTACCATCAAGAACTACGTATCGCTATTGTATGGCGATTCTCAAATCATGTGGAATGCTCGATGGGACGTTACATCGAACATACCGGAAGGATACTTCAACTTTTGCGTACCGCTCAAGATGTTGCTGGGTTTTTACGAGGATTACAAACGCGTCGTTGTTAACGCTCGTCACGAATTAATTTTGATACGTGCGCGTAGCGACAAGAATTGCATTGTAGGAAATCCGGCGACGGAGCCGGAAATCGAATTGTTAAAAGTACAGTGGCGAATGCCTCATGTTACGTTAAACGAGCTCAATAAACTGTTCTTGTTACGGGCCTTGGGAAGCGGGCGTTATCTTAGTGTCAGTTTTCGTTCGTGGGATCTGTACGAGTATCCCCTCTTGCAGAACACGACCAAGCATTCGTGGGCTGTCAAGACTGCGACTCAGCTAGAGAAGCCGCGATACGTTATTTTGCGCTGCAGACCGGCCGCAAGAATATCATGTCTCAAAATGTTAGCGTATTCGATGACTGTAATTTGACCAATGTCAAACTTTATCTAAACTCCGAATTTTATCCGTACGATGACTTGAACCTAGACTTTACTAAAAATCGATACGGCCTTCTTTTTAATATGTACGCACGTTTTCGTAAAACTTATTACGGATACGGTTACAATGATACGCTTTGCAGCGTGTATACATTCCTGACGGAAGGACCTTTTGTTATCGATTGCTCGCGACAAAACAAGTCTGTCAAGAGCGCCACCGTGGATGTGCGAATAGAATTTGATTGTAAAGAAAATGTACCTGCAAATACTACCGCCTATTGTCTCATCTTGCATGATCGCGTAATCGAATACTGCCCGTTGTCTAATGTAGTGCGCAAACTCATGTAAATCGCCATGCCGGCAAATATTACGATATAAGAGGGACAAATGTACCGCGATAAGGTATAGTACGGATCGTTCCTTCGTTGCATCATGATCGTGCCAATGTTTGTCGATCTGCAAGGATTCATCGTCGGGATGAAATTTGTCGTAAAGGAGGCAGCGGTGCTAAGAAACGGGACCGTTCTGGTGCATTACATCTTTACGTGCCCCATGCCGTGGAACCTTCTCGCAAAATCCGACAATTCATGTGCTTCCTGGCTGATTGCAAATCACCATGGATTACCATGGGATGAGGGAAACGTGCCGTACGGCATGGTAAACTGCCTAATTACGTCAGCCGTGCTTAGTACAGAAGAGGATGACGAGACGCCGACTCTCGTGTACATCAAGGGATGCCAGAAACAAGAATGGCTGGTGGATCTGCTTGAGAATTATGCGAGAGAAAACCTGATCATCGAGACTTTGGATGCGGATTACGAAGATATCAAATCTTTAAATAATCTAGATGTTACTAACATTATGCGATGCGGAAAACATGTTAAGAATTGCGCATTACAAAATGTATTAAAATTATTTAACTGGTGGTCGCGACGCCAGAAAGAATTGGGATCTTAAAAAAAAAAAATTTAATTCAATTTTTACAGTGCTTTATTTTCTTTTCCCCATTCCCATTAGTTGTTAGTGGTTTCTCTCTCCTAATTTCCCCCAGCACATCATAATTTTTCATCTGCGCGCGCTGTCCAATTTTTCTAAAACGTTGCAAAACGGAGTTAACGTTTAACTAGTGTTACGAAGTCAAAATCATTCGAGTCTCATCGTTCGAAGCGACAACTTCGTCAGTGAAAAAATTATACCTCTTACGAAGAAATAAGAACAATGGCAGTGAAGATGTAAATAATTCTGAGAAGAGGATGTTCACTCGCGATATTCCCGATAAAGGGATTCCCGATAAGGGACGCGACTTCGCGAAACGACTTTCGAGAAACGAGCAATTTCATATGCTGCTATCGACAACATATGGACTCAACAGCTCCCATACGAGGAGAATTCATGTAGGATTTGCATGCAACAAACGAGGGAGTTTTCGTGCCGATGGTCAAATTAACCAGCAACTATGCTATTTATTTCGACGAGAAATCGTGGCAGCAGTTTCAAGAGAACATGGGACTCGTGAATGAATATTTAAATGGAGAAAACAAATTGAGGCCGAATTCTATCTCCATTAACAATATCTCCGTCAATTTTACCTCGGCCTACGGAGCGAGATCTATATTGATGGCGTACATGGAAAACGAGGAGAATACTTACACCTGGTCGGGTCATCAAACAGACGAGAAGAATTATTCGCCAGCGAAGAAACAAAAAACATATTCAGTGGCAATTGTGATGCAAAAGCCTACATTTCTCGGACTGAAAAATATTGCAAAATGCATCGATGCGCATTTATCACATTAAAATCAGTGGCTAATAATGTTAACGATTGCGTGCGTTATCTTATTAAAGAAATAGAGTTAAATCTTCCTACAAGTTATATAGACGAAGATATTGTGAAATTAATTCTCAGAGGAAATATTATAACGACATCGAGCGTAATGTGCGTACGCAAATAACCGATTTAACTTTCCTCGATATGTATTTTAATGTAGTATTTTCTTATTTTGCTGTGTTTTACCGAAATCCGCCGTATAATTTTGTCGAATCGCGGATTGTAAATTAAGCGACTAAATTGTATTTTTTCGTATGAAGAATTTGTTGAAATAAACATTTTTTGTATCTTCTACTTTTATCTATTTTTCTTCGATCCTCACGTTCCCCGTAACAAATTCCTTTTCTCTTATTTTTTCAGGATTAGTCTAAGTCTATCTCATAAATTTTTCGAATGCGTTCAATGATAAAAACTTTTATCTACAATGGAATAATCTCGTCACGGCACGTACGAACTTGTCCGTTCCTGTTTTCCACGCTCATTTCTCCGCTACGGGGACGGATGTGCCTCCACGTAAAAAAGAATAAATTTCCGGCTGCAATCTTGAAAGAACTTCTTCCTGTGTTCAACTAAAAATCTATAGTTTAAGTCACGTATAATATATTTTTTTTGTGGAACGCAGATCTAGAAAAAATGGTCTTCGGCGCCATAATTATTTATTTACTTATTTACTTATTTACTTATTTACTTATTTACTTATCTACTTATCTACTTATCTACTTATCTACTTATCTACTTATCTACTTATCTACTTATCTACTTATCTACTTATCTACTTATCTACTTATCTACTTATCTACTTATCTACTTATCTACTTATCTACTTATCTACTTATCTACTTATCTACTTATCTACTTATCTACTTATCTACTTATCTACTTATCTACTTATCTACTTATCTACTTATCTACTTATTTACTTATTTACTTATTTACTTATTTACTTATGGCCCTCCTCCACGCCGAGATCCCCGCGCCGCCGAGATCCCCTCGCCCCGCACCCCCGCGCGAGCACCATGGCCTCGAATTGGCCTTTTTTTTATTACGCGGGGGAAACTCTTATGAGTACCTCCACTCCCCGGATTGGCAGTTATGCCGGACTCTTACCGGCTAAAACCCCCGCGGGTGGCCTTCTCTGGCGTGTTGGAGGCGCCCTGGGAACTAGCTATATCCTTTCAGGACGCTTCCCGCCTGACACCACGTCAGGTGTCCCAACTCCTTGAGGGCCCGCGGGAGCGTGCAAATACACCGCCCTCCCGCGGAACCCTCAGGCCCCCGCCGTGTGCGTCGATGATGGGGTGCCAGCCTGTTAGCGGCGACGGGGGACCACCACCCCATCGCCGCGCCTCCTGTGATGTTGTGCGGGGGCGGAGTCCCTGCCTGAGCCCCGGCCCCCGCAGCCCGGGGGAGAGGAATAAGGGATAAGCACCCCAGTGGTGGGGGGGCCAACCCAACCCCTCCCTCGGACAGTTATCTCAGAGGCCCGGACTCAGGACCGCCGCAACGGTCCCAAACCTGGGCCCCCGGCGGGCCGAGAGGGGCGCTGTAACGGAAACCCCGTAAGCAGGGATGGGAAAGTTACTTTTTAAAAGTAACTAGATACCGTTACCTAATCAAAAAAGTAACTAGTTACCGTTACTAGTTACTGATTCTCAAAAGTAACTCGTTACCGTTATCGTTACTTAAAAAGTAACGATTCGTTACTTTTTCCGTTATTTTTTTAATTCTAAAACGAGATCACAGACTAAATAAAATAAAAAGTACAATTTTAGAGTATTTTTTGTTAAAATATTAATAAAAGCAATAAAATTTTATATTTTAAATTGCAAGACCACAAAAAATTTAAGGAGATTTTATAATACTCAAAATGTAAATAAAAAATTTTGGTTTTTATTAAATTTACAAATACAGCCAAATTTATACTTTTTTTGTACCCTCAATTTTATGTTTAAAAATTTTAACACGATAATTTTAAACTTAACAGTGTTCTTAAAATGTTCATAAAATTACAAGGATTATATCAGGATCAGAATATAAAATTATCTGAATACAGAATAACGTATAAAACTACAAGGATTATATAGGGTTATCCGGATCACGAAATATAAACTCGTTAAATTTTATCTATATTTTTTATTTATTTTTAGTAAAAGTTGATACTCCATTATATTATCATGTAGGTGATCTCTTGAAGGTTGACAGACAGAATTACCGATACTAAACATCCTTTCAACTGATGCACTGCTTGGTAAAGCCGTATTAAATTTAATGAATAGTTTTTTTAATTTTGGATAGTCGTGTAATAATTCAATATCAGTCCTTTTTGACTTCAGAAATCGTTGCAATTCTTCTTCTCCGGATTCTGAAGTTGATGTCGATTGCCGATGAAAAGTAAAAAAAATCGTCGTAATCATCATTTTTATCAGAGTTTGGAGAATTTTCATTTGAGCGAATGCCTAACAAATCTTCTAAATAGCTTTCAGCTAGTTTTTTCTTTTCTCCAGTTACCCAGTTTAACTTAAATTTAGGATGCAGAGAACTTGCGATAATTAATTCCTTCTTTTCGAATGCTGTACAAAATCTAAAATTTAAAATAATATATATTAAAATGTTTGCATTTTTACAATGTTTTTTTTACAATAATGCGAATACTTTAAATAGAATGAAAATTGTAATGCGCTATTCAAAATGAGTACAATAATATATACTTTAACAAAATTGTTTTAAATTATACAAGTTTATGTTTGAAAATCTTCGGTTAATTGACCTTTTCATATCAGTTGCGGTCCTATAATATAACTGTAACTTCCAACTTCTATATTAGTGGCTGACATGTAACAAATTGTCATCACAATATTTGTTTATGTAAAAGCCAGGTATTAATCATATTTTGCAGGACCCAAAATAAAAAGGTATTATTCACCCGAATATATACTTTCAAATAAAAAAAAAACTTACATATTCATTTGTATGTGATGTCTAGTGTAATTTAGATAGTAATAAAATCTTCTATGTCTGAATCTCTCATGTCATCCGTGATTAATACATCACTCAAATTATGGAATTCCATGTTAAAAGTCTCTTCATTTTCATCTCTTTCAAAATCTCTAAAAAATTTTTTAAATTTTATTTATAAATTAAAAAATTTAATAAGCTTGCAAGAAAAAATTGTATAGAATATTATATAATATTAATTTACCGAAATGCTTTAACAAAATTTGAGCCATTATCTGTTGTTAGCATACACACAGCATACTTTATTTTGAATATGATATTCAACAAACACAGAATTAATCGCTTTTGCCAAAACATCAAATGTATGCTTTTCTTTCATTCTACGGCAAGCTAGTGCGCCTGATTCCCTTTTTAAAGTTTCTGGATCAATCCAATGAACCGTTATTCCTAAATAACTTCTAGAAAAAAATTTAGAGATTTAATTTAATTATAATAAAATATTAAAGAATATAAAATGTCTTCATAAGAAATAAAATATTAATATAAAATATTAATGTAAAAATTAAATAAAATATCAAGAAAATATCTACTATCTACCTCTTTGTTTTACTCCATAAATCTGCTGTAGTTGAGATTGTTTCTACTTTAGCCAATTGATTTTCAAGAGCAGTTTTTATGTCAAAATATGATTGACTAAGTTTTTCTCTTAACGTCTTTTTGCACATTATTCGAAGTGATGAAGGCAATCCGATTTTAACCAAGTCAATAAAAGCAGGACTGTCTACAACTGAGAAGGGCTGAACATTTTCAATGACAAATCGCAATATAGCACTATCTAATTTTTTTTTTAGTAATTCCAGCTGTCCCAGAATATTTTTGTAATACACATTGTTTTTTTATAACATCATTATTAGAGATGTCTTCATTTTGACGTTTTTTATTTGCAAGTTTATATTTGGCTTCCTCTAGATCTTTCAAGTAGGGGAGACCGGGGCTAGACCGCTAACGGGGTAATTCCGCAAAATCAAATATCTCGGAACCTGTATATTGTGCGAACTCGCTATTAACATTGTAAACGCTGCTTATGGTACCCATGTGACCAACGGAGTTTCGGCAGGTTACCTGCCGTGTTATGATTTTTACGAGGGCAAACGTGTTTTCGGAAGGTGAAAGTGAAATTTTCTGCGCGTGGAAATTTTGTAATATCTTGAATATTATTGTATCACCGAATCTCAAAGTAAGTGATTATAAAGAGTAATGCATGCTGAACACGAATCCAGTGTAGTTTTTTCATTATCGTTGATGTCTAATATTTCGTGGGCGATCAAACCTGAAACTTATGTTTGGGGCTTATCCGCTAGTGAGCACCCGGGGCTGGTCCGCTAGTCTCGTCACTGTGGCGCGCCGGGCGCACGACTTCAGCTCACGGCGATTTCAGGTTAGGTTTCCCTCGAGCGGCGTGATTCTGTCTTCTCTTGCACGTGCGTCAGTTGTATAGGAGGGAAATGGTAAGCACGTATCGTCGCAAAACGACTCCCGTCGACAAGGAGCAACTCAAGAAGGCAGTTCTTGCGGTGAGAAAAGATAAAATGAGCGTTTCCGCAGCCGCAAAACAATTAAGAGGCCGGCCCAAAAAAAATGCCACACAAACAGAACCGCAGCCTTCGACGAGCAGTGGGCGTAAATCGAAATCAAGGAAGCAGCAGCGGTCGGATTCTGACGAAGACTTGGATAATACGTGCTGCGTGTGCTCAAAGAAGTTGACAAGCAGAGCATATGGGAAACAGTGCATTGCGTGCGAGCATAGGGCACACAACACATGCGTGCGCTTGTCAGGATCTGTATTCACGTGCCTTGATTGTTTTATGGAATAGGTAAAACAATTATTTTTTAATGTTTCGCATAAAAATTTGAAATAAATTTTTATTTTTCTCTTAAAAAATAATTATTAAAATGTATCCTATCATTTTTCAGGATTAGATGTACGTATATGTATTGAAAATGCAGTGTAACGGATTTACCCCGGGGGGGTAACGGTTCAACCCCGGCATTTTTGAGATTTCAATTTTTGCACCGTTGTCGTTTTTGCTCTATACCGGTTAAACAAAGCGACGTAGATAAAAATTTCCTGTATAAATTTTGTAGCTAAAGGTTCACTCTTTACAGTGGTATACCAATTTTAACTTAAATTATTTATTTTGTTGTTAAAAATCGGCACCGAAAAAAAACTAGCGGTCTAGCCCCGGTCTCCCCTAATGTGGATGTTTTGCCTATTAATTTAACATAGGGGAGACCGGGGCTATCTGTCTACCGGGGGCTATGTGTCCACAGTGCTGCTATCTCAAGTTTTAAGAGACAGATGTCTCTACCATTGTAACAAGTAGTTGGAAAATGTCCTACGTAAGATATTTAAATGTTGTTTGTTTTCTTGCGATGCTTCTCGCAGACGCTATATACGTTAAAAAAAAAAGCGAAAACAATTATTCACATTTTTCGGCGGTCGAAAAATTTGTTGTGCGACAGTAGTTTAACTCAAATTAAAGTAAGCAATTCATAATATGATCAATTAATATATAGTTATCAGGTGTGAGAAGCGTCAAATCTTAATTCCGCATTATCTAAAATTGGCAACATATTAAAGACTGAAACGTGGTCGGGGCTATCTGTCCTATTTTTGATGGGGCAATGTGTCCACACTTCATTGACGAATTGTTCTTTTATAAATAGATAATGGTGTGTAACGACAAAAGAGAGACTTTCCTTAAGACGGATAAAGTAGACATATCTAATAAAATTATATTTAGAGCGATTAAAAGAATAAAAATTGAGCGAGAATCTTTTCGTAAAAACAGCGTTAGACTTTGGAATAAACGTTCGGACTCTCACTCGCTATACTGTAAAAAAGTGACCTACGAGCAACTACTTGATCCTGCAATTCAAGAATCGTCACCAAATTTTTCTTTTAAAAATACACGTAAAGTTAAATATATGAGTTTATCTTAAATTATTGAGTATTTTCTATTTCAAACGCTGCCGAGGATAAAGTAAAGGCCCCAAATTTAAAAAAATATTAAAGAATTGAAGGGACAAAAGAAACTCATCACATTGATTTTGCAACGGACTCAAAATCAGTTTGATGCCACCGTACATAAAGAAAAGTCAGCTCTACGCAGGAAACTTGTCAAAAAATCTACACAAAGTGCTTACTACTTCTCTGACTCCAACGACTAAGCAGTTTTTTCAATATTATATATTAATAATAAATAATATTATAAATAAGTATAAAAATTAATATAAATGTGTTTTTTATTATGTGGACAGATAGCCCTGCATATGGGGCTATCTGTCTACGCTTGACTTGTCCACTTAAAAAATTCGCCTCTTTAAAATGTTAAAAAATCAACGATTCTAATTGTGTGTTTTTTTTAATAGCAAGGTTGAAAGGTTATACCATTAAAATTTTAGCCAAATATCTTTATTACTTTTCTTAATAAACTTGAAAAAAGCGTAAAGTGTGGACATATAGCCCCGGTCTCCCCTATACAAATACAAATTAGATTAATGTGATGTTGTACATAATAAGTATACGATAATGTAATATAATATGTACGAGGCATAGGGTAAAGTGGCATAATTTCGAAAATAGTACACGATATTCTGAACAAAATAAGATTTAAATCTAATTTTCGACGGTCAAGTTTGGTAACTCTGCTCTTATTGTGTGATTGTTGATATTACACAATGAGAATTCAGAGTCACCGAACTTGAACTTCAAAAATTAGATCCAAATCTTATTTCATTCAAAATTGTACCATGTTCGAAATTGTACCATATTACTTATATTTAAGCAACAATATTAAATAATAAAAAATATTCTTGGAATTTAAAATAAGTACATAAATAATAAATATTACAATATGGAAAATAATAAAATACAATACTACTAAAAGTTCTGTAAAAGTTCAATAGACCAATACATTTTTTTATTATAGGTAAAAGTAAAAAAAAGCATATTCAGAAAGAAAATACTTATTAAAAAGAATTATAAAAAAATTAATAAATAGATATTAAACTTTGCAAAAGTTTGTTATAATAATATTTGCATATATTAAAGGAAGAGATTTTGACAAAAATAACTTTTTTCTACACAAGTAAAAGTTTTCTATGCAAATCAAATTTTTTTGTGTTAAACAAGAAAATATATTAATTAATTCATTAATTGAAGAATCGTTAGTCTAGTCATGCTTTTGCATGTCATGCTTTTTTTATACATACTATTCTATGTTGCACATTTGATTTAATGTAGAACATATGGTAGAATTGTTTAAATTCCTTGGAAATTAAAAAAAAAAAATTAAAAAAAGAATCTATAGATTCTTTCTTTCATTATTTTTTTTATTTATTTTTTTTTTATTTTAAAAAATATATTTTTCTGTAATTTTGATTAATTAGTATTATGTAATATATATATTATCCAATTAAAATTATTATCTACTTATATTAATATCTAGTAATCTAGTTTTATACACGTCTCAATACATTAAAGTATTATAAAAAAGTAATTATATATATATATATAAATTGTGTTTTGCAAATAAACAACTAATATACAAATCATATATAGTCTGTACACTGTCGTTTTCAATTAAAAAGAGAAAAGCTTTGTTCTCGGATATGACCACATAGAATAAATATCGAAAAACATATATAAATAAATAACACTTACATTTATGTGTTTCTTCAAGTTGGTTGTAGAGCTTTTATTCGTGTGAATAATTTTTCTGCCTAAGCAGAATTTGCACGTAAATGCAAATTTTTTTTCATTGCTCAGCTTCGGTTCAAATATAAAAATTTTTGAATATGCCGGCCATGGTGCCTTACAGTTACTATTTCACTTGCAGATTGAGACGTACTCGCTTGACTCGCTTCTTCTGTCATTGTTCTCAGACTTTTAAGTAGAATGACTACAATGGACTACAAGCGTTGGTTGTCCTGACCACTGAGCCCTGATTCAGAGGAATAACAAAATGTTTCACGGCAGTCGTGATCCAGATTTAATCCCTCCTACTGATGGAGAAGAAAAACTTCTTTGTCTCTCACTATGCGCAACACGAAACAGATGCGGAAGAGCTACGCCGGGTATAATACTGAAAGATAAAATTAAGTTGAATCGGAAATGAAAATCCATGACTGTTTTTCATTTAGTGACAAAAGTCGACATAAATGTTCTGTTTTTGCAAATAGGCCTATTCTTCTTAGCTGAACTTCAAACATGGAGAGAAAGAGAGGAAAGTTGAACGATGAAATTCAGCTAAAGAGAACAAGCCTATTGAATGCCAAGAAAGATAGAACGATGATTGTGTCAACTTGTGTCATTAAATGGAAAGCACTCCTTATTACCTTTACTTATTAGAAAATTAGAAATTTACCTTACAATACGTACAAAACACTGATTCTGCGAGTCCGTCGTGCAAAATTCTGAATACAATAAATAACCTCTTTCTTTGAATCACGCAGTGCTACTTACTACTTAGCGGATCCTTTTATGGGACAGTGAATTTTGATGAGAAAACGGCACGACTGATGTAACACACATTCACAATAATCACAATACACTTTTAGCACACGAAAAATCTACTACGTATGAAGAAGAAACCGGAAAGTCTGCAGCCGTTATAACAAAAGCGCAGTGGCAAGCGCGCGGCGCGGCATCAAAGCCGGTATTCATAAACGGCTCTGTGATTGGTTTATGATTCTAGGAGATGGCGCTTCTCTCTCCTAGAGGCTAAAGTCACTAGATGTTAATCTGTTCAACAGTTCAAAATATAGAAAGTAACGATAAAAGTAACTGTTAAATTCGTTACCGTTACTGAAAAAAATGTAACTACGTTATCGTTACAGTTACAAAAAAAATTAAGTAACGCCGTTACTAGTCCGTTACAAAAAAAGTAACTGTAACGGTAACGGCGTTACAAGTAACGCGTTACGTCCATACCCTGCCCGTAGGGAATCCGCCCGAGCCCCCCTCGGACCACCACTCCCAACTCTGTCCCGACGGACGGCAGGAGGGAGAGCCCGAGGATCCTCGGAACTCCTGCCGCCCGTCGCCTGGCTGCAGGCAACAGCCTGCGGTGGGGAAGCAGGAACCGTCGCCGCAGGGCGACCCGCGACCCTCGTCCTCCACTCCTTCCTAGACGCGCACCATGCGCCGAGCGCTGCGATTAATCTGTCGCTTCAGCTCAACCTCCCGGATCCGATTTACCTCCTCGCGGGAGAGGAGAGAACTGCCCCCTCTCCCGAGGACCGCTTACCCTACACCTTGTCTTGGCAAACGAGAGGGTGCGGGTTGGCGCCTTCCACGGGCTCCCCCCCCCCCCTTCTGGGAGCTCGCCCGCGCGGCCTTCTGAAGACGCCACGGTCCTCCGGCGGTTGATTAAGGTCCGGCCTTTCTCCGCGCCGGACCCTCTCCGCCTCCTCCTTCTGCGCCATAACCTGGCCACAGAAGGAGGCCACGGCCGCCCACTTCTCCTCGCTCTCGACCATCGCTGCCACTATGGTCGAGAGCGAGAGATCCTCTCCGACGCGGTCCTTGAGAATTCGGCGCTCGCCTCCCAAGCTGGGCAGTATTGCAACGTATGCTGCGCCGAGTCCAGGACCGCGTCACAGTGATGGCACTGCGTGGTCCACTCTTTACCTATCCGACACAGGTACTCTCCAAAACAACCGTGACCCAAGAGTACCTGTGTTAGATGGTAAGTCAATCCGCGTCCCCTCCTGTCTGCCCAAGCTTGCAGACAGGGCCGGACGGCTTCGACGACCCTTCTTCCGGCCAGAGTGGGATTCTCCAAGTAACGTTCCCACTCCGCCATCAGAGCCGTCCTTGCCTGGAGACTTACCTCTCTCTTGACCCTGCCCCAGTGGGACCCCCAACCTCTGGAGCTCGCGCGTTCTGCGGTGGACTTCCGCATACATGTTCGCAACGAGCTTCACATCGGCGGGAGCCCGGACAGGGTCGTTGCCGCCGCATGGAAGACGGTCCTATAAGCTCGTGACACCTTGACGGCCATCGTGCGTTGAACGCGCCTCATTAACATCTTGAGACGCTCGGTGGCCGCCAGTTTCGGGGCCCAGACTGGGGCCCGGTATAATGCCACGGCATTCCCCGCATAGAGACGGCGAACACGTCCGTTCGCCCCTCCCAGGTTTGGCAACAGCCTACTAAGGCTGTTGGCCACTTCTTGCATTCTGAGAGCAAGGCGAGCGAAGTGCTCACCAAAGCTCCAGGTTCCGTCCAGCCAGAGGCCCAGGAGTTTGATCTGGGCCCCTATAGGGACGCGGACCCCCTCGATGGTCAGGAATAGGTCGGGTGGCACTCTGACACCCCTCCCGTGAAAAAACGTAGCCTGTTTTTTGGGGTGCCACCGTTAACCAAATGTTCCTGACCGATAGCCTCAAATTGGCCTTCCTTATCTACTTTTACTGATTCCATAACCAGCCTGTTCCGTCGATTCCGTCGACTTAATTGACGTTTAATAGGACATTATTGGAAATATAATTCATTTAATTTAAAATGACTATTATGTTGGATTTTACTGAGGTATGAGATAAAAGAAAAGGAGGGAAGGGAACTCTTCTAGTTTAAGCGAAGAAAATACTATGAGTTCAAGGTGACAGTGAACCGGCCGAATCTGCGACAGCAACGAAGACGCTGGGAGTCAAAGGCCGAAAAGTCAGCCAGACCCGCGACAACGCCAACGACCGCCGCAAATCCAATGCCTACGCCGATCGACCGAAACCTGCGATAGCGAAAACGAAGAAATAATATGAGTCCACCGATGTTAATCAGCTAACCCGGAACACTGAGAAGGAATACCCCGTGTCCGCCGACAAATCAGCTAACCCGAAGTAATAAAGAGAAGAGATTACCCCAAGTCTGCCGATAAACCAGCTAACCCGAAGTAATAGAGAAAAGAGATTACTCCGAGTCCGCCGATAAATCAGCTAATCCAGAAGTAATAAAAAAAAGAGATTACTCCGAGTCCGCCGATAATCAACTAACCCAGAAGTAATAGAAAAAAAGAGATTACTCCGAGTCCGCCGATTTCTCTTTTATTATGCTCTGGGTTCCTTATTTAGGGGATAATGTTATTTCCGGGGCCCCTCAATTTGATAGGTGTATTTGATAGATCTTTCGCTGAGAAAAAAAATGCCGCAAAGCACAATGCACTACGGCAATATTGTACGGTATTACATGGGTTTTGCAATTTACGGGCGATCTCACTGATTTCAATGACCTTGATATATGTTGTCGATATAAAACGAGGTGCCACATGGGTTTACAACTTTCCACGCGCGAAAAGCCCGCCCATGTACTTTGAAGGCACACTATGTGTCTAGTTTAATAATAGTGGAGCCCCCCGCAGGGGGGCGGAATCTACTGTCTCCATGCATACACTTTTCACGCGAACCGAAGTTCACCCCCACCCTCTGCTTTTGGGGGAGGTGCGGCAGCCCCTCCCCCGCCTACGTGTGTACTGTTACACACAATTGAAGTATTATTTAAAAATTCATATCTCAAAGCGAGCGTTAGTCGATTATCTGTGTAAATATTTGTTGCGATATACAATAAAAAGAATTGGAGGAAACCCATTTTATGCACTGCAATGCATAGTTTTCGAAATATCGATTTTTAAATGTAATAATAGCAATGCCGTTGTACAGTTGTTTGGTGGAACTTAGCGTTACCCGGAATGCCGCGTGGAGACGTCCACCGTGTATTCCAACACATAGGACAAGGAAAAGACAAATACAGGACATAGTCTAAGAGCTGACGACACTTTTGGCCAAGTAATTTTGTAAAATACGATTTTCCGTTTTAACCTGTGTGGACGACTTTCCTTCGATAATCCGAACACCTGGCTGGCCGTACCTGGGGGGTTTAGAAGTACGCAGGTGAGAAAAAAACGGATTTTCAAGTCATAGTATAAGTCTCAATTTTTATCGGATATTGATAATTGGTCACTCAGGAACATGCAAATAAATTGCCAGTTCGATTGCTCAGGGGAATTAGTCGCCAGGCTTAATTATAAATAATTATTTTCAAGTCATACTATAAAAGCTGGATTTTTTTTTACTAACAAGTATAGTGCTAACACATACCACCCAAAAAAAGCCAAATAAAAATTTTGGTGGCAACATCTTTAAAAAAATTATTGAAAATGCACAAAGCCGGCGTGCTATTCAGTGGGTTCGTTCCAATTCGTCATTATCGATGTCACTATCAATGTCACTCTCACATAAACCAGGGCCGTTTTCTAAAAATGAAAATTGAAATTGGTAAATTGTATCCTAATCATGGATACTAAAAACAATTGAGGCCATCGTCAGATCCCTCCGCCACGCGCCGGCTTTGTGCATTTTCAATAATTTTTTTAGAGATGTTGCCACCGAAATTTTTATTCGGCTTTTTTTTGGTGGCATGTGTTAGCACTATACTTGTTACTAAAAAAAACCCAGCTTTTATAGTATGACTTGAAAATAATTATTTATAATTAAGCCTGGCGACTAATTCCCCTGAGCAATCAAACTGGCAATTTATTTGCATGTTCCTGAGTGACCAATTATCAATATCCGATAAAAATTGAGACTTATACTATGACTTGAAAATCTGTTTTTTTTTCTCACCTGCGTACTTCTAAACCTCCCAGGTACGGCCAGCCAGGTGTTCGGATTATCGAAGGAGAGTCGTCCACGCAGGTTAAAACAGAAAATCGTATTTTACAAAATCACTTGGCCAAAGATGTCGTCAGCTCTCCGACTAACAGAACTAAGATTAAACATACATATAAGACGTAGACATTTAATTTTTGTCACGCGTGGTAAATTGCAAACCCATGTAATACCGTACAACAATATTGCTATTATTACATTTAAAAATCGATATCTCGAAAACTATGCATCGTAGCGCATTGTGGTTTGCGGCATTCTTTTTCTCAACGGAAGATCTATGAAATGCACCTATCAAATTGAGGGGCCCCGGAAATAACATTTTTGCCCTTATTTATCTCGCGACCCTATCTTTGTGTTAACAGACGATTCATACCCCTCAATCTTGATGGTAGGTTCAATGCAAACAGAAACTTCCGCCACGTGTATTTACAGGCACGTCTTAAGCCTTGTTTCCGTTTGTCGGAAACATCATACGAGCAATTTTAGAAAGCTCGCTCGATGCAATAAAGATCTTCGTCAAACTCTGGGATTAAGGCCCCTTTGGCGCGTCGTGTCGTCGGGTTTATAGTTATGGACCAGACAAAGCTGATAAAAATTCGATCACGTATGCCCCATAATTCATCTGGAAGGTCGCTTTTAGTTGCCTAAACAAATAGGTAGTTTAGTCATAAAAAAAAAGGAATGTGAAGAGATCAAAGCTCACTCGCTGATCGATAACCGTCCGTGCTCAGTTTACTTATCCTAATCTTGAGGGCTATCTTAGGCGCATAGGAATTCCCGCGAAAAAGGGAAATCGTGGAGTTCGCAGGACGTAACACGAACATGACAAACTAATTGTTTATATTTACGCGAGCGACATGTTGCGTCTTACATTTATTAACCGGTTATTGCGATAAGGGAAGTTCCAGGTTCGAATCCTGGCTGAGGTAATGTTTTTCGCAATAATTTCTTTACAGTTTTTAAATAATTAAATCACGTCAATTTAATTCCGGGGAAAGAAGGGTGTTTAATGTTCCAACGATAGCTGTGTTTCAGTCCGACATTTATCGGCTCGCAGTTTTAAATTGAAATATACAATGTATATTCGTCGCTCGTAATATATAATTATAAGCACTAAGAACGAGCTTTGTTCGCTAGCGGCTTTATGAAATTATGCAATAATTAAATTATATTAAACCAATTAATAATTTTTAAAATAAGTAATTTACTTGAGACTAAATATTCATTATTGAAAACATTAATAATTAAATAAATAATAAGACTCTGAACAAAAAATAAATTAAGTAAATAATGGGAGCCGATGCAAGATCTAATGTGCGGAAAAATTATATTTAGCGATTCTTAGTCAATACATTAAAAAATTAAAATATCAAACGTTTCAGCTCTAAATCGGGCCTTCTTCAGTGATAATAAGTCGAAAGAACGCATATATGTAATGTACAAAATTATTATGCACGCGTACAGTGGTATCGCAACGGGCTAACGCAAAACGCAAGTACAGATATTGGAATGGTTCGCATTTTAAGAGCGTCAAATGCGCGTTCCAAATCTCTATGAGAGTAGCAAGATGTTACGGTGTATATGTCCGACACGTATCCGCGCAGCAATCGACAGCGAGAAATGTCTTCTATTGCAGAAGGAGACGAAAGGCAGCAAACTGTGGCCCGACAGAATTACAGAATGCCGTATCTGTTAGGAATGTTATAAGAGATTGAAGTACGATTAACTTACTGCGTGCTACGCAAACCGCGGTCAAACGTCTCTATGGCGTCCATAGCCATTCTCCATCTGGAGAGAGCGATATGTAGGCGTTGGTGTCTGAACTACGAACGTGAGTTCGAAAAACGCACGTCAAGAGTGATCTCAAGAACACGCGGACGTGTAATAGTTAAGAAATAAACAAACATAGTCGAAAAGACAGATGGCCGCGCCATGAGAAATCCCCAGATTTACTTAAACAATAGAACGATGTTTTATTTTATTTATTAGCGGAAGATATGATTCGCCTAAAAAGGCAGTGTCTATCTGTAAATTGACACCGTTATGTTGCAAACTGATATGCAACATTTCAGAGACCAAGCGTCTAACATAGAACGGTTCTTTGTCGAGAATTGCGGCACTCCCGAAATCAAACTTGTGGTTATGATCCACACAATGCATTTGCACCACTGAATCTCCTCCAGGATCCACTCGCCTGTGCTCCTTGATACGAGTTCCCAGAAGTCTACCCCTCTGTCCCGTATAAGAAGCATCGCAATCAGAGCAATTGATGCGATACACAACGTTGCTCTGAGAAGCATTATCAACAGTATCCTTATGTACTTTAATAAGGCCATTAAGTCGGTTAAAGCCGTATAAGCTCAATTTTTTGTCCATAATACTATCGAGATGAGTAAACTTTTCTGAAATGCCTCTTACATACGGAACAGACAAATAAGACCTGCTGGTTGGCTCATCGTTGTCGGGAGGCCCCGAGGGAGATCTTTTAAAAAGAGATTTAAGCTTTTCTGAAATTATCGCGAAAACAAAGTCCAGTGGATAACCATTTTCAAGTAAGAGTGTGATAGCCAGAGACAGATTTCTTTGGTGGAAACTAGGATGGGATAGTCTGAAAGCTCTGTCAATTAATCCAATAACTACCCCCCTCTTTTGGCTACTCGGATGGCTGGAAAAGAAACTGAGGTATCGTCCAGAAAAAGTTAGTTTGTGATACCAATCGAATATCAATCTTTCATTGGCAACTATTATCGTGGTGTCTAGAAAATTGAGAGTGTTGTTGTTACTTATTTCTATTGCGAACTGTAGCCTGTTATGGATGGAATTAAAAATGTCAAGAGTGTCTTGTAAAAATTCAAAGGGCGCTGCAGATGCAACATTGTCGACATAGCGAAAATAAAAAGGTGGAATATATTTGAGTCGTTTCAAGGCTTTATTCTCAAGGTCACGCATAACAATTTCTGCAGCGTCAGGGGATAGAGGAGAACCCATAGGACTGCCGTGTGTCTGTCTATAAATGACATTATCAAAGGTGAAGTAGGTAGAGTCGAGTACGAACTTGAGAGCGACCAAGAATTCTTCTCGTGGTAATTTGGTATTTTGGGAAATCCGTGCCCAGATATTGCCGAATACTGCCGAACGCGTCTTGCCGCTGCGGCAAAATCAACAAATTTGGTTTTGCCGCAGGTTAACGCAGGCGACTTGCGGCAGCCTTCTGATTGGTCAACGCACTCTGCCGCACGGCGTTGCCGCAGCTCAACGCGTCTATGGAGTCTTAGCTTTAGTTTAGCAGAGCTCTGACAGAGCCGTAAGACCCGTGTGCACGACGGCGGATATGCGACCGCGTGAAACGGAGTAAAGTTGAACGGATGCACGACGGCAATTATGCTACCGCGTGAACCAGAGTATCTTTCGCTACTGGGCCCGGAGCTCTCGCGGGCCCGTTTCGGGAGCTTTCGGGTGCGCGACACTTATCGACCAATGAGAGTAGATCACGCGATCCCGGCATGTCAGGATCGATCGCGCGTCGCGAGAGACTGCGCGGCCAGGGGGTGACGGGGGTGCGGCGCGAAATCACCTCGTTCAGAGGGCGGCTCAAGGATGGCGTTAGCGATATCGATCTGTGCTCGATCGCGACGGATTGACAATCCTGAACACACTTGTACCTAAATGTTATATTTTATGTACCTAATTAGTAATTTTTTGTGTCTAATTTGCTAATTTAATAAAAATTTAATTTGTGTCCCTGCTTAACACTACAAAACGTATGATATCAGTACAAAATTACCTTTTTCAAAAAAGGTAAAAAAAGGCGCCAAGTACGGGAGACCGGGGCAAACTCGACACTAAGCTTTTTGCCAATTTAAATCTATCGTAACAACTTGCCTTTCCTACTGTAAATGCGTCTTTATGTGCCAGTATTATCAACGGAATTTGGTGACATTCTGAGTTATGGTGTAATTTTTAACGCGACATAAGCGTTTTTGATAGTGAAAAGTAATTTTTCTGATCTCTCGAAAATTTCTACTCTTTCATCGAGCTTTACTCTTGCGAATCTACCGGTAAGTGATTTTGACGGGAAATTCGATGCTTTGTACGAATCCGATAATAGTTTTTGCATATTTTCAAATTTTTTATATTTTTGGAGTAACAAAATTAAAAAACGACGTTCGGGACAAAGTCGACACACTCTGTTTTATTGGCTCCCAATAATAAACGATGCTTTGATGCAGCTATATGGCCCATGACAAATGCGTGCGCACGTGTAATCGCGAATTTACTTGCATAAATTGTTTTTCAGACATGAGTTTAGATGAAAATAATTGAATGTTCAACAATTTTTGTTTTTATTATTTCCAATGATTGTTTTACTTAATTCCAAATTTTTGTACTTTCTAAATACACGATAAACAAATGTATATTTAGTTTCAGACAATAAAAAATAAGTTCCAGATCAAATTGTGTCGATCAGGCAAAGTGTCGAGTTTGTCCAGGCATTTTTCAATTTAAAAATTTGTCTTCGCGTAACTTTTCCTTTCCTGGGGGCAAAACTAAGCGACGTACAGCAAAATTTCCTCAAGCAATTTTGTACGTGAAGAAACACTCTTTAAATGTGTACCATTAAATTTGCTTGAAAATTTTAATTAATTGTTGAAAATTGCCTTTGAAAATATAGTGTCGAGTTTGGCCCGGTCTCCCCTACACGCAATCTATTTTGTAAATCCAAAAATCCAACCTAAGTGGTAGTAGCTTTATTTCCCCTTAACAAAATTATATCACAAAATTGCGTTACCTAACTCAGCCTAAGTGATATGTCATTTAAAAAAATATATATGACATCTTTAAATTGCGCCAATTACAAAGAAAATATATATATTGCTTTAAAAAATAATTGTGCAACTACTTCAAAAAAATAAAACCCAAGTGTAACATATCTTTGTGCTCCCATTCAAGGGTCTTCCTATTCCAACCCAAGTAATAGCTTTAATTCTCTTTAACAAAATTATAATATTATAAGGAATCATTTTAATCACAAAGAATTGAAAAGGTAACAGTAGAAAATAAAAATATTTAATTAAAATAAAATAAATAAATTTTTCTTGTAAAAAACTTAGCGCTGCTTGATTTCTGCTAAAAATTTAATAAAGTACTTGAGACAGGCTGTTTTATTTTATTAATTATTACCAATGTATTATCGTTAATTATATTTATAATTTATTAATTATACATATTACAGCCTTCACCCGACGCAGCCGGATCCGTAGCCGTCGGGGCTCTAAGTTTACAAAAGAAATATTTACAGGGCGCCAGCCAATTTTTACAAAATTAGCAAAAGAGTACACAACAAAACTCAGGGGTGGATGGTCGGAGGGGCCCTCAGATATGACTGAATTAGATATTCGCTTATTGTTCATTCACATATTTAACATTATATGGTTATATATAATTATGACTCAGGCAAGAGAATACAGATTTATTATGATACTCACAGTTGCCGACAGGAACTTCTCGACAAATTCTTATTGTTATATATACAGTAAATAATTAATATACTTCAGTGACGAAGTACAACGCTTCAGTATCACACAATTCAATAGACGCTGGTAAAGAACAGCGGTCCGACTACTCGGGGGAACGACTCCCGGAATTACAAATATGGTGACGCTAGCACAGCTTTCCGGAGAGTGAGCTTTCCGGCAATCCGGTGCTCCGGCGAAGGCCCAGCTTAGGCCGCTTTGATAGCTGGCGCGTGCGCGTCTCGTTAATTTCGCCGGTGGGCCTAATGATATTCGGGCAGCCCCGTCAATTTCCCGGCTTTCTCCGGCGACAGCTGGTTTGGCGTCCTTGTCCGCCTTATGGGCTGAGTCTAAGTATGGCTGATATCGCTGTCTTCTTCTCGCTCTTACAATTGCTGGCACGGGTCGTTCATTCCCACCGATAGTTCCTTGTACCGTATCTCGTCTTTAAGATTTTCGACATAATACGTTTCCTGTTCGCCTGAGTCACTCCAAGCATCAACATAACATATTTATACAGAATAACAATAACATATGTACGCCAAAAGAACTCCCGACGAGTCGGATCGCGTCGATGTTGAGGGGAATATAATTATACTGTTACATACTCAAATTTTTTAATAAAAAACAAAAATAATTTAGGGAAGAATGCGACGGGAGTAAAAAAGCAGCGCCAAGTTTTTTACAAGAAAAATTTATTTATTTAATTTTAATTAAATATTTTTATTTTCTACTGTTACCTTTTTAATTCTTTGTGATTAAAATAATTCTTTGTAATATTATAATTTAGTTAAGGAGAATTAAAGCTATTACTTGGGTTGGAATAGGAAGATCCTTGAATGGGAGAACAGAGATATGTAGGTACTACTTGGGTTTTATTTTTTTTAAGTAGTTGCACGAAAATTATTTTTCAAAGCAATATTATATTCTTTTTGTAATTAGCGCAATTTAAAGATTTCATATATTTTTTTGAAATAACATATCACTTAGGTTGAGTTAGGTAACGCACTTCTGTGATATAATTTTGTTAAGGGGAAATAAAGCTACTACCACTTAGGTTGGATTTTTGGATTTACATTACAATTTACTCAAATGTTTTCTCTTTGTTATGCATTTGCATAAGATTATTTGCTGAACTAATAAATATGTGATATTTGTTATGCAGGAACGTTTACTACTACGTCAACTACTACAACGAAATTACACCGTAAAATGGAGATCCAGACCTTAGAGAAGTCAGAATCTAATAACAGTGGTGGTAAGATTTAGATATTATCTAGATATTAGTTTACCGTATATATATGAGGACGAGCATGGCCTAGTAGACAGCGCACTGGTCTATTGAGCCAAAGGTCCCGGGTTTGATTCCCGGTAGAGCTAGAAAAATTATATTCGCTCGTTCTCCTCTCGGAAGGCAATGGCAAACCACCAAGAGTGTGTCTTGCCAAGAGAACTTCTCTAAAAAATATAGCCGTTTCGAAATCGGCGTTAAACTGTAGATCCCATATACAATGTGTATAATCCATGAGCGCAACATATGTATATGAAGAGAAGTCACCACGCTCGGACACGAGTGATAGGACTGAGGTGAGGTGGTGTATATATATAGGGCATTCCATGCCAAATCGATCTGGGTTTGACCCTCGATCTCTCGGATTTGGTCGGCGATTTTTTATGTTATTGTTCCAATTCTAAAATGCACTCAGATTTTAAAAAAATTTTTTTTATAAAATTGATTTGGTTATAATTTTTTCAATCGACATATCAATGGCCACAATTTACAAATCTGAAAAAATTCTCAAAAATCCTGTGTTAAATATCAACATTTTTAAGCCTTGACCCAAAGTGGACCGACGTTCGCTTCTAATTTTTTCGAGCTTTTTTCGAGTTTTTTTTTAAATATTGAAAAAATTAAAAGCAGACGTCAGTTCACCGTAGGCTGTGGCTTGAACATTTTTATATACAACAGGATTTTTGAGAATTTTTTTAAAGCAATTTTCCAAAATAAAAAAAATCGAGTCGGAAACACCTGAAAAAATTCTCAAAAATCCTGTTATATACAAAAATGTTCAACCAACAGTCTACAATGGACTGACGTCTGCTTCTAATTTTTTTTCAATATTAAAAAAAAACTCGAAAAAATTAGAAGCAATCGCCGGCCCACTTTGGGTCAAGGCTTAAAAATTTTGATATCTAACAGGATTTTTAAGAATTTTTTCAGATTTTTCCATCGATATATCGGTTTAAAAAATTATAACTAAATCAATTTTATTAAAAAAATCTAAAAAAAATCTGAGTGCATTTTAGAATTGGAACAATAACATAAAAAATCGCCGACCAAATCCGAGAGATCGAGGGTCAAACCCAGATCGATTTTGCATGGAATGCACCATATGTATGAGGTATGGTAAATTAGAAATCCTTCAAAAATATTTAATTTTAAAAAAACTTGAAAATTTTAACAAAACTTGAAAAGCTTTACATTGTCAATTTTAATTAAAATTAATTTATTAATTTAAAAAATAATATATAATATACAGTGTCCTATTTTAAAAAAGCCAGGCAAATATTTCGAAAAATATGGAAGATACGGAAAAACATTTCAGACAAAAGTTGTACTGTTTCAAGGGGGACATAAGATGATGATTTGACCTTGGATGGTCGTTTGAAGATCATGTGAACGTCACCTTCAAACGACTATCCAAGGTCAATCATAGCCATCATCTTATGTCCCCCTTGAAACAGTATAACTTTTGTCTGAAATGTTTTTCCGTATCTTCCATATCTTTCGAGATATTTACCTGGTTCTTAAAATAGAACATCCTGTATATTTATACTTTATAGTTGTATTATAAAGATAAAGATAAGATACAGATATTATCAAATGATAAATAATTTTCATGTATAGTTATATATGTATATAAGGTGTTTTATTTTTGAGATATTTTACTTTAAATTATAATATTTAATTTTAAATTTTATGTCGCTCTTAACATTTTATTTATTCAGTATCAACAATGTAGCTGCAGCAGTGTTTTAAATCTTCTGGAGCGTTTAATTAATGTGAATCCTCTTGTGTTTAAATTAACGTGAGCAATTTGAAACCTCTCACATTTGGGATATTTAATAACCGTGAGTTTCTTTGCCTCTTGTGATACATTCTTATAATATTTATTTACTATCTGCCAGATAGTATCTGCATCAATGCATATTCTGAGCGTTCGACGTAATGAAATCAGAGTCTTTTAAAGGTTCTTTTCTGGAATATCTCTAGTTTTATGAATTTTCATACTAACTAAATCCGTTGCTTCCGTAACAAAGGTAAACCTTTACATCAGGAAACCTACCTCTTATGACGTTGACTTTGACATATATCGTAGAGATTACCCTCCTGCGTAGTCTTCAAAAGGTTCTAGTCGTCGATTGATATTAAAAAGTCATTAACAAGAGAAGTTTAAAAAATAGTATGTACATTTTTGATAACGTGTTTATCATAGCAAAATCCACCTCACTTCCATCCCCTACTTACAGAGTGAAACGAGGTCTATTATTTTACGGATTTACACGGGTTTTTGACTTATTAGAAGAAACTTTTTAGAAGTAACCTATGTGGAACTGTATAATAATAAATTTCGTTTCGCCCTGTAAGCAAAGGATGGAGTGAACCTCGCTTCGCCACTTGAAAATTGAAAATCTATTTGGAAGTATTTTTTTATGTTAAAAAATGACTTTCTCATAAGAGTTGTCAAAAAGATACTGTTACAGTAATATTGATTAGGTTAGGTTAGGTTTTTTGGAATGGACTGTAGAGGGAGGGGTGGAGTCCCTTTTTCGCTCAATATGTACTATTTCCACATATATATTAGTTATTTATGTCTTTCAGTACTAAGAATAAGTGTTATATTTTTTAAATTTTTTCTTTATTAATAACTTTTTAATAAACATCGACCGACGGCTAAAACCTTTTGAAGGTTACTCAGGGTGATGACCTTGACAACATATGTCAAAGTCATAAAAGATGGGTCTCCTAATGTAAACACACACACACGCGCGCGCGCGCACGCGCACGCACACGCACACATACACATACACGCACACGCACACATACACATACACGCACACAGTTTAGAGAGTATTTTTCTCCCTCCATATTGGAAGGAAATAGATAAACTCTGAACTAATGCAGCCAGTTCAGTTATAAAAAACAGACTTTGTGTAATAATTTTGACAAATAAGCACCAGGTTTGATAGAATGGCCAAAACTGGGGCAAAGGGATAACTTAATGTACCAATTTTGGCCATCGTTATTAATACAAATATTTTTTGTAGTATTTTCGCTTAAACCTTTCAGAGAATGTTGTTCAACCAATACATAAACTTCTCGGGCGTTATTATAGAATTACATAACCTAAAAATGTTGCACATCGTACCTCGACGTCTTCTCAGCTGACAGCTAACGATTAGAATATTCTTATTACTTTCTCTTACACCATACACTATTTTATTAAAATGTTACCAAATGCACGTTGTTTCTACTTTGAAAGCTGCTTAAGTAGATAAAATTTCAAAAAATCACTACTTTGTATCGTTACTGACCATGTGTAGACACGAAAAATCCTTGAAAGTGTTTGTAGTGGCCAAAACCGGTACCTCTACCCTTGTTTATTTCCGCTGGCTTGTCTCCTTTTATTTCCTCGAGTTCGGAAAAGCGCGAACGCGAGTGACAGTGTGCGGGGCGTGAGTGAGTCCGGGGCGTAACAATATCAATTCCATTTCTCGATGATCTCCTACGGCGATCTCCACGTAACTCGGTGGACCCATGTTGATGCCACATCGAGGAATTTGTATCCTGTAGCTGTCAATGCGTATCGTATGCTGAGTATACGAAGCGCACGACGCTCCAATGAAATGCTGTAGAAAAAATAACGAAATTAAACAAAATAATTCAATTTGCAAAAAGATATAAAAAATAGGCAGCTCTATAAGCTCTTGAACAAAACTTAATTGTTACATTTGTTATTACATGTTGAAGTTTCAACATCGGTACATTGTTGGCGAATTTCTGTCGCCGGGCGTAACTCCGGTTCGCCAATTAGCATAAGATGCCGGGTCGACCCCGACAGGGATCGGGCGTGCGTAAATGAAAGGACACTTGATCTCGTGAAGGAATGCACAAAATATATTTAATAGTCTGTCTGTACAATATATATATAATTACGGTGAACGCACTCGTACAGAAGTTACGATGAACGCACTCGTGCAGGTGAGCGCGGTACTTTACACGCACGTGATTCGGTGGTGTTGGGCGCGCTGATCACGTGACGCGGGTATGTTAGCCGGTCGCGGTAGCAAGGGCAATTGTCAGTGCAAATAGGAGCTTGCACTAATGAACGCACTTGGGGCGTTATGCAGCAGGCGCACTTGTGGTTGTAAAGCACAAGACGCGAGAATGTTCGTCTGTCGCAGTAGCGATAATGATGAGCGAGCGTACAATGGCGCGACACTTCGCGCGCACTGAAACGCGTATGTTCACCGATCGCGGTGGCGAAGGTGAATTGCAGCGGACGCACTAACGGCGCGATACTTTTGCGAGGCTCTGTAAGAGCAACAAGACTCGTGTGCACGACGGCGTATATGCGACCGCGTGAAACGGAGTAAAGCTGAACGGATGCACGACGGCAATTATGTGACCGCGTGAACCGGAGTATCATTCGTTACTGATGGGACCGGAGCTCTCGCGGGCCCGTTTCGGGAGCTTTCGGTTGCGCGACACATGTCGACCAATCCGCGGTTGGCAGGATCACGCGATCCTGGCATGTCCGGATCGATAGCGCGACGCGAGAGACTGCACGGTCAGGAGGTGACGAGGGGTGCGGCGCGAAATCACCTCGTTCAGAGGGCGGCTCAGGGATGGCGTTAGCGGTATCGATTTCTGATCGATCGCGACGGATTGACAATCCTGAACAGTACATAATAATTCACGCTTCTGCCACCACCGTTGCCGCTGCCGCTGCCGCTGCCGCTGCCGCTGCCGCTGCCGCTGCCGCTGCCGCTGCCGCTGCCGCTGCCGCTGCCGCTGCCGCTGCCGCTGCCGCTGCCGCTGCCGCTGCCGCTGCCGCTGCCGCTGCCGCTGCCGCTGCCGCTGCCGCTGCCGCTGCCGCTGCCGCTGCCGCTGCCGCTGCCGCTGCCGCTGCCGCTGCCGCTGCCGCTGCCGCTGCCGCTGCCGCTGCCGCTGCGCTGCCGCTGCCGCGCGCTGCCGCTGCCGCTGCCGCTGCCGCTGCCGCTGCCGCGTGCCTGACGCTGCCGCTGCCGCTGCCGCTTGCCGCTGCGCTGCCGCGCCGCTGCTGCCGCTGCCGCTGCCGCTGGCCGCTGCCGCTGCCGCTTGCCGCTGCCGCTGCCGCTTGTGCGCTGCCGCTGCCGCTGCCGCTGCCTGAGCTGCCGCTGCCGCTGCCGCTGCCGCTGCGCTGCCGCTGCCGCTGCCGCTGCCGCTGCCGCTGCGCTGCCGCTGCCGCTGCCGCTGCCGCTGCCGCTGCGCTGCCGCTTGCCGCTGCCGCTGCCGCTGCCTGCCGCGCCGCTGCGCTGCCGCTGCCGCTGCCGCTGCCGCTGCCGCGCCGCTGCCGCTGCCGCTGCCGCGCCGCTGCCGCTGCCGCTTGCGCTGCCGCTGCCGCTGCCGCTGCCGCTGCCGTGAGCTGCGCTGCTGCCGCTGCCGCTGCCGCTGCCGCTGCCGCTGCCGCTGCCGCTGCCGCTGCCGCTGCCGCTGCCGCTGCCGCTGCCGCTGCCGCTGCCGCTGCCGCTGCCGCTGCCGCTGCCGCTGCCGCTGCCGCTGCCGCTGCCGCTGCCGCTGCCGCTGCCGCTGCCGCTGCCGCTGCCGCTGCCGCTGCCGCTGCCGCTGCCGCTGCCGCTGCCGCTGCCGCTGCCGCTGCCGCTGCCGCTGCCGCTGCCGCTGCCGCTGCCGCTGCCGCTGCCGCTGCCGCTGCCGCTGCCGCTGCTGCTGCTTCCTTTAGCAGAGTACATTTGTTTAATTATGAAAAGCGGACCGTTGGTACAAGCAACTGATGCTAGACCGATTATCGTCGTAAAATTAATAAAGTATACGCGACACTCACCTTCCAAAACTATGTAGTGGTGGTGGGGGATTAATAGGCTACATCCACCTAGAGGCACGAAAAATAGATCGAAATTCAGATTTTATTTCAGAAACGATTAGTGGGAATAAAACGAATTTTTTTGTACTCAAAGATACATGTTTTGAGAGCTTTAAAAAAATTTTTATTAAAAAATTTCCAAAAACAAAATATTATGGCCGCCGGCAGATGATTTTTTTTCGACACGTTTGGCGGTGGATACTGTCCAGTTGAAACAGTCGATCTGAAATAAAAAAACAAAAGGGGTTATTCAAGTTAACAATAAAGACGAGTCGGTGACGATCGCCGATTTTTAAAATCGATTTTTTAAACAAAATGGCAACGAATTGAAACTCAGGTATGGAAAATCTGTGAGAAAATGTCGTTATTTTTACGTAATTATTAAAAAATAAAGATCGATTTTAAAAAAGTAAGATCGTCACCGACCTCTAAATGTTTCTCAGCGTATTTTGTGTCAATTTGAAAACGATCTATCGAGCTGTTTTCCAGATATGATGTCCACCGGCTTCGAAAACAGTATTTTGAGAAAAACGAGTTTAAAGTTTCAAGTATGGTTCTGCTATTGTTAAGTGAAGAATTTTTAACTTTACCTCTAGTCGTCAATTCCAGGACCATATAGAATACCCTCAGCAGCAATTGCAGCTTCATGGGAAGAGGATTGTTTTCGTCTGCGAGCAATTCTCCCTTCGCACGTCGCCTCCTATACTCGAATTTCAGCTAAATTAATGCGCGCTCGGTCTTGGTTCTCGCAGTAGATAGATAGATAAACTGTTTATTTCTTGCCTTTCGGCATTGAAAGGGGGTATTACAATACAATTTTACAATAATGCCATATCGTTATCACAGTCCGCATTTAACAAAAACAAAAAAGACGCCGCTAGTATACAGAACTACATAAAGATTATACATACTTTAACGCCTATTACTACGCCTGTCCTTTTCTTGCCTAATATAGTTTTTACTCTAAAACGCTCTTCTTGGTTCTCGCAGTATGTAGCGCAATTTCGGCCAACATCGATATTCAATGCCTGCATCATCAGTAAATATGTAGTAGCACCTTCGTTGAAAGTGCATGCGGCAATATT